>JAFBJW010000485.1:0-69814 GCA_016785235.1 Pseudorhombus dupliciocellatus | reverse complement strand
GGAGACCCCCCCCCCCCCCCCACACACACACACACGCACACGCGTCACCCTCGCCTGCAGACACAGCTGTTGTCCACCCTCGCAGAAATTTTGCGGGAGGAACGGAAATCAGTCGCTGCACGGAGCACAGCGGCCCACTCACCTATGAAGACACGCACATGTCTGCAGTTACTCAGGGAAATAAAACAATACACACATCGCCGGGTTTGCATCAACATTCTTCTCCCCATAGACAACGCGTGGCTCTTATTAAATGTCTGCTATACTCTACTTCAGTTGTTTCTCAGCCTGAGTGAGCCAATAGGCATAAGTGTCCTTAGAATGAATGTTTGTGTAATTGTGTTGTAGGAGGAGGAGGAGGAGGAGGGGGAAATTGATTTTTTCCATCAGTGAAAGTCTTCCAGAGGGAAATGCTGCTTCTTGTAATTACAGATCTAGGGTTTCACTGTTGGCGCTTCCTAGCCTCTTTTAGCATTTAGCAATTAGCCTAATAACCAGGAGCTCAGGGGCAGTCACACAATGCCAGACGTGTTCGTGCACATCACCTGCCAGCCAAGCAAAGTTTTAAATAAAATGGTCACATCAGGACACAATAGCAAACCGTCCTGCAGAGGTGGAGCAATTCCATAAACATCTCTGACAAAATAAACTTTTATGATAGACTTTATGGCCACATCTCCAGGAGGGTGAATCCTTCTCCAGATGGAGTGTAACACCTCCTGGCCTCAACCCAAGGGCAGGTCGCAGATGAGTAAACCGTGCAACCAGCAAAATAAGCAGCTGAGGTTACCAAGGTGAGTGAAGTGGATACACGTATAACAAACACAGGCTGTCCCAGCCTGCAGGTTCACTGGCTCCTAGATAAGAGAGGAAAGACTTGAAGACTCTACAAAGAAACGTCAGAGGACTGCGTACAGCCACGACTGCAGTTAGTAGAAACGAGTATGCGTAAATTGGAAGTACATTACTTACTGTAAATACACAGAACATTAGAGAATATGCTTATTTCCCAAACTGACTTGAAGTCATGTCATCATCACCTGAAGTTCCAGTCCCAGGCAGCCTGATGAGGACCATGTGGTTGAAATGTCTGTACAACTTTCTATCAGAGCTTTTATGTACATAGCTAATACAAGATACAAATACTAGCTCTGAGTTTTCTTCTTCAGCATATATTGAGCACTCTGAGTGGTTTGATGTTTGGTTTTCACTTGTCATCACCTGACAAACTAAACACAATTGTGACTCCTTGCAAAAACTATGAAGTGCTCTATGAAATGGACTTGGCGTTAAATTCATTTCGTCAGACATGCATTGTTGATTTGGGGTGTGGTCCTGGTGTCATTTAACATTAATTAAAATAAGACAAGACGTCCGGCCACCAGCTGCCATGTGTTTCCAGCGCTTTGTGAGAAAGTTCTCTGGGACTGTGCTGCTGTTGGATTCTGCTCTGTAATCACAGCAAAGCCTGTGTGGTTTTCATGGTCCCTGGGAAAAAAACGCAAACAAAATGCTGCCATATGGAAAACTGATTCTCTAATGCCATTCATCATACAGCTGCAGGAATAAAGCAGCAGATGATTGAGTGGTGTCTCTGGTGGAAAGGGTAATTTCTTTGGTATGAAAGAAACATGATGTCTGAGAGGTGGATCTAAAATCCTCCACATCTCCGCTATACATGTGCCCATGGGCTGATCTTGTTGCAGTGCTGGCTTTAGATGGGACAAATCCATGGTGGAGCTGGCAAACGTCCAGCCAAGCAGATCGTACGCTGCTGAAAACAGATGAATTAAGTGTCATTCTGACTTCTTTGTTGTGTAACGACACCGTACACCAGTGTGAGCATGCAGAAGAATCACTTAATCCTGACATTATCTTAAAATCCGAGAGAAGATGATGTGATGTGAGGAGGAGAACATGTGAACTGGTCTGAGGGTAGAGATAAACCAGATCCAGACGGGAGGGTTTACATGAAATGTAAACAAGAAGAATGGAGAGAAGTCGCCTCTTCACAAGCCGACATGTGATATTTTGGTCCAGCTGCAGATGAACAGAGATTAGACAAGTTTGAATTTCAAAGTCATTCGTCCATTCATAGATAACAACCAATGAAAAAAACATCACACCCCCGTCTGTCAGACAAACACCCGTAGCTGCAGCTCGATCAAAGTATAATTAGACTCCTCAGGTTGTGATTACTGCATTGCAAAGGTTAATCACCCTGGAAGGAGGCGGCCGCCTGGTGAACAGTCTGCAATTGAAAAGGGTTTGTTGCGCGTTAGTGTTGCACATAAGTCTGTTGTGTTCCGTTTGCCAGGTGATTTCCCCAACAGTGTTCCAGCTAAGCCGGAGAATTCCTGGCTCTTGCTTCAAAGAGCAGCGGGGTCACCGCCTGACAGCGGCGAATACAGACATGTTCATGGCAGACACGGTTCTGACGCATGCTGACTGTGGGCGGCTTGACCACGGCCATCAAACATTTTACGACGCTAAAATGAAAATTGCAATGTCCTAGTTTTCTCAGATATGCACAAACTAATAGAGATAATATGAGAGAACTTGCTTATTTCTTGAACATCACGTCGGCTAAAGGAAAAGATGCAGGCACGATAAAAGTTGCACTCCTGTCTCCACCTTAAATGGGTTCAACATTTCAGCCCTTACATTAAAGCAGTACGTGTTCCATGTATTTGAAATATTTAAAGGAAGAGGAATGATCATCCCATTGTTTGGACCTTTCAGTGTGGTCAGAGAGTTAAAGAAAACAAGCTGTAAATCCCAGCGTGGAGAGAATCCTCTAATTAACCAGCTTAGTGAGGCTGCTTGACCCTGTGGCCCGCGGTGGGACCTTTGTCTTATCAGAGATTATAAGGCTGGCATCAACTTTCATGGTAATTGATTGTAATTTCTGGCGTGTTCTGGCACGGTGCTTCCTCACACAGAATGTTATGGCAGTCACTAAACCCCTCCCTGAGGTGTTTTCCAAACGTTCTACTTGAGGACTGGTAGCGGGTCGCTTATGTAAACCCAGTGGTTTGTCACGAGCGTTGGAAGAAAATGCAAATGAAGTCAAGTTGCATGTGAAGCTCAACAAAACAAAAACCTTATTGTGTGTTAGTGTCGGTTTATTGTAGTTGTGTGATTCTCATTCTCATTTGCCTGATCACATTCTCCCAGTGTTAGCTTTGGCAGAACAGGTCGGAGATGGTTAGGGCGATAAAGGTTCTGTAAATCCTCTTTATTCACCAGAGTTGTAGTCTTAGGATTTAGAGAGTATCTGGCCCATCTGAGAATCTCACAGAACAAAGAAGGGTGGCGGGGGCGGGGGGGGTCGGAGGGCTGGAAGAGAGAGAGACGCAGACAGAGCGAGCGAGAGAGGGTACTCAGCTGAAGAGGGGGTATTGTTTACATATCAAGACACTTCCTCTAACTCCCAGGAAAAGCAGTAATTTGCCTTGCACGGTTTTACAGTTTAATTTCTCCACTGCGCGGGAGGATAACCTCTTAATTACAGACGAGGAAGTAGCCCTAAGCCCCGGACAGAGGGTGAGGGCTCACAGAGAGCCTCAATGAGTTCTGGACCCCCTCTTCCATTCTCCTTCCCTCTGAAATGGGAGTTTCTCACTCTTTCTTTGTCGTGGCCATTTTGCCCGTTCATTAGCACATGTGGGCTGTCTGGGTGCTCGCCAATTAGTGTGCCTCTCCAGGTATTATTTCCTTCCGCGAGGTCAGACCGTGCGCTCACTGGAGACTTGTAGGCGTCTGGGTCTGGAGGATGTGGGACCAGGAGGGGGTTGGCCAAACCATAGGGACTTTTACTCAATACAGACTAGAAATCACTTCATTAAATAATCTTGAATTGGCCTTCAGAGTAAAAGCTATAAGACGACAGAAGTTAGAGGGAGGGCGCTCCATGGAGAATATTCTGTGAAATAAATGCATGATGCAAAACACTGGATTGGAGGCTCTACAAAACAAATCAGTCAACTCGGGTTGTTTGCAAATGTAACTGTGTTTGCTTCTGCCTGACATTTATAGACATAGAGACTGATTGATGCCTGTTAGTAAAAGATTAGTTTGAAATGTGAAGGTGTCATTATGGCTGATGAACTTGTGCAATAGAAGCTGCCGTCGAGCTGTTTTTGCAGGTGTGCATCAACTTAACTCTGGCCTTTGTGCCTGTGTGTGTGTGTGTGTGTGTGAGTGAGTTATCCTGACTGTTTGCTCAGTGTTTAGCTGTGGCAGCTTGTCACAGCTGTAGAGACTGTAATTGCCCCTGACCTTGGCTGAGGGGCAGATGGAGTAACAACAGTAATAGCAGGTTTTCATTTTGACTGAC
This sequence comes from Pseudorhombus dupliciocellatus, assembly GCA_016785235.1. Classification (NCBI taxonomy): domain Eukaryota; kingdom Metazoa; phylum Chordata; class Actinopteri; order Pleuronectiformes; family Paralichthyidae; genus Pseudorhombus; species Pseudorhombus dupliciocellatus. Next base: position 65,475 of record JAFBJW010000485.1, on the reverse strand, counting down.
TCTCCTCCTTCTTTCCTCTCCTCTTGCCTCGTTGTGAATATCGGTCCGTTATTTATTTGAGGTTGAAGTTGGTGAAATATTATGTTTGTGTTTCTTCTAAACTGTTGCCTAAATTGTACAGATTTAACACATTGGCAATATGCGTTGGCCCGGCCACTGTCAGGAGTGCGGAGGCTGGGAGGAACAGAGGAGGTTCTGTGGGCTCAGGCTCAGCAAAGAACGCCTTGAGAAATATTTTCCCTCATAAAATGATCACTGAAGCTAACACCTCACCCCTGTTTTCACTAGTCAGCACAAAATTCCTATTTAATGTGATGACCAAAGTCCCTGGCATGATCATGAACTATGAAAATAAGAGAAATACTCTTATGCTAATAATTACGGGTTGATTTTGCCATCCCTGCCATGCTTGATCTTTGTAAAAGACAAGGATTGATAAACCCTCACCTCTGTCCTCTCTTCTTCCCCCCCTTCCCTCAGTGGACTGCCACTCAGTTACTAGCACCATTAAGCTGTCATAACACGGAACATATAACCAGAGGTGATCCCAGGACTGCGTGAATCAGGCTTTCCCTGGGGGTGGGGGGCAAGGCGTTGCGGCTACCAAACAGGATCGCCACCTCAGGGTATGGGGTGATGGGTACCACATGTAAGCAGAGGCAACCGCTGGACCTAATAGGAGCTGACAAGCGGCGGTCTGACAGGGGGAGATCGGTTGGCTTGGGCTGGTCTATTGCTATAGGAACAGGACTGTGTTTGTGTAGGCCCTGTATGGCGGAGGGGTTTGCTATAAATAGAGGCTTTGTACACTTAACGCACGGCTCCCCTGCTGCTTGGTCTCGCGCCCGTCCTCGACCTACACCTGCTCAGTGGTGGAGTCATATGCCACGTGAAACGCACAACATCAGCAGAATAACAGTCATTAAGATGCTGTAACAAAACATTAAAGGTGAAATATTTAATATTGTTTTATTCACAGTAGCTCATCATGATAGAAAACACCTAACTACATGTCACCACTCAGAAGGACCTGAAGTATGTACATGAGCACATGTGCATCTGCAGATGAGTTGATGAGTTTCTACATCGTTTCAGTTCAGTTTCCAGTGTTTCACCACTGCTGTATATGGAGCAAACTGCTAAAGCAACTTCACAGTGTTTGATGGAGTCATGATCCCCCCCCCCCCAACCCCCAAACCACAGCATGCAGTGCAACTTCAGATAGGGCTCCATGCGAGCACTTTATATGTGGTGCATTTAAAGAGGAGACGAAGAATAACACAGTGGCAGCATGTGGCACCCTTTCCCATCAAGAGCTGGCTGATAGTCACAACTGGGCCAGATGTGGGTCATTATTAAGAGCCAGGCAGGGATAGTTAAAACTTCAATGTGCGCTTAGTTGGCGGCTTTGAAGAAGGGCAGAGGGAAAATGCTTTTTAATCAAGGCCCAGGAAAAACAAAAGCAACAATGCCCAAACAATAGAAAGACCATCTCAGTCCTCAGGAGCCAGATGTTTTTTTTTGTTTGTTTGCTTCTTCTGAAGGGAACCCTGAACTAAACAGTGAAACAATCAAATAAGTCAATCTTTAATCATTTGTTTGTTTGTCCTTTAACGCTGAACTAAAGCTCCCTCAAGGGATTCCTGGAGAGGCGGGCATATCAATCTGTTTCTTCTAGGTTTAATGAAATGAAATCAGCTCTGGAAACAGACTGTAAAGAGAATTAACCAAGGTTTTTTTCTTCCTTTTTGGATGGATTTTAGATAAGCATATACGACTTTACCCTGGATTTGGTCTGGAGCCGAGCGTTTGGCAAGAGTCCACCCTGTAATTGTTTCACTATGTTGCCGCTAACTACGACTGAGGTAGCATATGGAACTCTGCTATATGAGGGTGTCTTAGTCTGGGCCTCCGAAACATTGGAGTGTTTGTACTCTCTGTTAAACTACATTAATGACACTATAACATTGTGTATCAAATACAGCAAAATACAATTTAATAGCAATGATGCAGCAATTCATTAATTTGTCAAAGGCATTTGGCCGCATTTGTGCACGTCCCCTGAAAGCTGTCAAAAGCAACAAAACTGCCACAGGAATTCATCTGGATTAACAGTTAAAGTGAGATCATAAGACATGAGCACTGGTGGAATTTTATTAGGGGAGACTAGTGGGTAAAAAACTGTTCTGTAATGTTCTGTCATCAAATGAATATGAATGTGGACCATTTACTTTTTTGGTCCAACCATGATCAAGTGATCACGGCTGCAGTAAAAGTTAGGCTAGATGAATTGGCTCAAGAAAGACCATAATCCTAGTTGGTTCAAGTGAACCACACAGTTTGAGAAATTATCCTAAAATTAGCATGGGCATGGGGAAAAGTGCAAAAGGATGCAGACTTGTTAATGGTTGTTGCCTGCGAGCATACGAAGGTGTTTGTCCTGCCTTAAACCAATATGACCTCTTGTAGCAGTGGTGGGGTTTGAGCGTGGGGAGACATGGAGACCACCCCCTCTACACACTGACAGTGTTTGCTATGCTGTTGAGTTTGCTTTAAGGATCGTGTGAACAAATCTCAGTGACGCAGTCTCAATTGACTTCTAGGTTATTTTTCCCAAACATGACATTCACGACTCCCAGTGCAATCCCATTAGCTGGATGCTGTTGTCTGCTCTTTAAACATTAGATATACACCATGGTGTCTTACACGTGTATTTTAATAGGTATCTCAAATGCCAATACTTTTGAGCAAGCTTGGTGTTCAGCACCAGTGGCCTGTGGTCATAGGAAAGTTTTTACCTACACTTTAAGATCTAGTACAAACATTCATACGTTTTAAGAAATATAAAGTTTGTATCTTAACAACATTCACACATCATTAATCAGCCTGAATCAAAAATTGCCATGAAAGGAAAACATCTCAAGAATCTCATAATTGCTAAGAACGTTCCGTATGATTGAGAGCCCTTCCTGAACACATCCAATAATGGATTTGTCAGACAACAGAGATTCCCCCACAGGCTCGCCCTGAGGTGACTCAGCTCTCTCAGTGTCACACAAGGGAGGCAGCGCGTCGGCTAATTTTATCACACAAAGCGTCGTGTTTGTCACCGCGGCTCCTGTGACAAATGATCCTTTATCTTGAGGGCTGTTGTGTGTTGTTGCTGAGTAATGTCCTGACCACTCGCTCTCATCTCTGGAGTCTTCAGCTGCTCCACTGTCACTTTGTCAGGAACCACATGCACAAAAAAAAAAATGATCTCTGTGTTTCTGTGTTTTTGCCATTTCCTCTTAAACGTAAGCTGTGCTGGAGGACCTCTCAATTTACTTGCATGCAATGTAATCAAGAGACTTGTGAGTGTGACATCTGTACATCTCATTGCTTATTTGACTTCCATACTTGTATCTGGGGCAAGTAAACGACTGCAAAAGGAAAGCGTCAGGACCTGGGAACAAGCCTGAATGCAATGTTACGGAGATGAAGTGTTAGCATTCTTCCTGTATGTGAGGATCCACGTTAATAAGGAGTTGCCTCAGGGTGTCAGGGGCATGTTGGCACCCCCATGGCAGAGCAGCATTAAAAGCACATGTTATGTGACCCGGCAGATCCACGAGGTTGTAGCTGCAATAATTCATGTCATTGTTGACTCCATGCCCTCTTCCTCTTTCCTTTCCGCTTGCCTTATCTCTGCATCAACAGACTCTATTTACTCCTGCTCACGTTCTAGCCTAAAGCCAGGGAGTCTAGTTTGTTGTTTTTCAATCTCAATCACAAGAAACAGGAACAGTAACTGAGGAATACTGCCTGTTCTTGTATCTGTCAGTGTCCATCAGAAACATTGGTGGGAAGACCCAAATGTAGACCCACAAGCAGGCAGAAGTGACAATGAGGTCAAGTGGGAACAGAAGACTCAACACGAGACAACATGTGGAACTTAATAGAGGACTATTAAGGCAGGTAAATGTGCTGTGTGTGTGGTAGGGTGAGAAAACTGCAGCGGTCAGGGCAGAGCAGGCGGAGGTTAGAGCCAGGTGACTGGAACAGGTGGGGAAGTCTGAGGGCATCTGGTGGACAGGTGGAGAACAGCAGGTTGGTCGGTGTAAATGCTGGGGCCAATGTAGGTGAGGACATGGGCAGACCAACCATGCTTTCAGCGAGAGAGGGCTGTGTTATGGACAGAGGGTGGAAGACATTACCTGAGTCAGTCCAGTAGGTTCGAAGCTCTGTGACCGGCTTCACAGCTGTTTCTTGTTAGAGCTCTAAAGCAAATTCCCAGAGTGAGATGGTTTCCGTGCTGAACACTGCCCTGAAGAAGGAGGCCAGACAGGGAGGGGGTTTAAAAGACCCTGCTGTGCGTGTGTGTGCGTGTGTGTGCGTGCAACATATAAACAGTGCAGTCTTAACGTTTTATCTTATCGGGATAGATGACCTGAGAGCGCAGCTGACAGCACTTAAGACGCTCTGCCCTGCGTTATGAGCGCTGCGAACAGTCAGCTGAGTTGTTCGTACTTTCAATTCTGTCCCTTCTTTAAAATGATCAACCTAAACACTGAGACGTTTCAAGTCGCTCAGACCTTTGATTCAACTGATGGTGTGCAGACAGTGGACTAAATGTTTTCAGACAGTTTATAGATTGTTTAAAATCCTAAGATTAAGGCGATTGAGAAAGAGAAAGCAGAGGGACGTTTGCTATGACCTGCACTCATTTGAAACGGGCCACATGGTTTTAGAGCTGCTGTAAACTGAACTGCTATTAATGTCACCCTGAAACTAACGGACGTCATTTGTTTATTTGATAAAAAAACCTCCGTGCTGGTGGATGTAAACATTAGTTTTAAGGTTCAACAAGAATAATTTACACAAAATTGGTGTCTTAAATAACATTTGTGGCTTCCCTGGTCAGAAGGGATACATCTACTTTGCTATCTGGGACCAGAGCACCATCTTACAGATTCAGTGTGGCTGTTTGACGGAGAACAGACGAGGTCCGTCCAGGAGATACTCCCCAGCTTTCCTGCTGGGGTACGGACAGCGGTCTTCCCAGGGGGGCTGCTCACCTCAGGGTGACCCCCAGCTGAGACAGCTTTAGATTGATGTGCGCTGCCTCCCTCTCCCACGGACTGTGAGATGTTTTGGGTATTTCCTCTGCCCTTCCCTCCTTTTCTTTAAGGAAGTTTACGAGTCAGAGGCGGCGAGTGCTGAGCGTGCGCTGAGGATGCTTTTTGTGCAGCTTCTCCAAACAGCTGCGTCCAAAGGGTTAAAGCGAGACACGGAAGACAGACGAGTTCCCTTATGAGTTCATCTTATGTGACGTCACTTCATTGTTGTGTTCACGACCAAATGCTATTTGGATTTAAAAACCCATGAATAGATTTATGGATAAAATCATGTTTATGTATTTCTAACTTATTACATAAAACACAAAATAACATGTACCCCTCTCAGTCTTTTACCTAAATTTAAAGCGTGTGAGCCCCCCCTTAACTACGACCAAATTTTGACTTTGTTCTTTGCTGCAGCTGGAATGTGCCGACACTTCAGTCTTACCTTTGCCGCGACGGTAACAACCCGGTGTGCTGATTGCTCGATCAGGCTTACACCTGCGTTCGAAAGTGGCCAGACAATAAATCAGAAGTGAGCGTGGGAAGCTGATTATCCTGACACCTCATCAGTCTTCACGGGGAGGCCCACTGGCTGCCAGAGGGAGAGGCTGGCTACCTGTTGGCTAACACAGGCAACACCCATACACCCGCCGCACGCCCCGGCCGGGTGATGCATGGCTGTCATTAGGCAGTGATCCTGAGCTGCAGCGGAACTGGACACCAAGATAAAACATAATAACCTAGATTTTAGGGTTTTGAATTGAGGTGTAGATTTCAAGTGAAGCAGCGAACAAACTCAAAAGTCTCACTGAGCGTTCATTATTCCTTTTTTTTTGCTGGATGGATTTTAGTATCACCAGCCAATGACGGCCCAGGTGAGATAATGTCTTGGTAGCACTCAGTCTTTAGAACAATTAGGGGAGGCAACACGGCACCTTGCAGGCCAGGTGATGGATCATACAGGCGGTGGGTTCGCTGGGGTTGATGCTGAGACTAAGGACTGATTGTCTGAGGCAGGCATCCAGATTTGACAGTGACTAATCGGAGGAGAGCGGAGCCAGCTGGGTCTGAGCGGGTTCTGTAAACACGCCGGGACAGGAGCGGAGGCCGCAGAGGCCCGTGCGTCTACACAACAGCCCGGCAAGATGACACAACACATCTGAGGGAGTGGCGTAAGAGGGATCAGGGCGTCATGTCAGCCAGATGTAAATAAAGGGCTGAGCAACAGCCTTGATTTTAATCTCAACCTTGGGCTTTTAACCGCACAGGCAGTGAAAAGTCATTTGAAGACGTATAAATATGCTCTCATTAATATATACAATATTACTAACAGCTACATTCAAATGACTGGTGTGAAAGGTATCGCGCTCAAACAAACTGTGGTCTGAGACATTTTACTGAATATCCGACCTATGGACACGTGATATATATTATATATTATATCTGAAGTGTAAGCTTCCTGCATGACACTGGTAATACGTTACAGGCTTCAGGTACAATACCGTCTTTTGAGTGCTGATGGAAAAGCGGAGTGGAAAACAAGTGTGTCAGTCTTCCCAGGGAGTGAGCGTTTCATGTGTGCATCAGAACATAGGCAGACTTTGAACGGGTTCGTAGGGACTAATGAATTTCCGCTCAAACAAGCTCGTGACATTACGGAGACCATTGGCCTAATCCACTTACCTTCTGCCCGGAATCCCCCTATCAATAAAAAAGGTATCATTTTACCCTCCCTGAGGGCTGTTAAAAGTAAAGAGCCACTCTGTTAAGACCTCCTTTCATAGATGGCAGTGGTTTTCGTGCTCTCCTGTAAGCCTCTAATCCCTCTGTCGCCATCACTCGCCCATGTACTCACCCTAAAGGAAGCGACGTCTTGCAGACTAAACCTGCAGATTTCATGTTTTGTGTGTACTCCAGGATGCCCGGATTAGGCTAAACATACACTTTTTATTAACCTCGGGCACGACACTTGCCACAGTGTGACAGGCGTGTTCAGAGCAATTCGCCTTTGTGCCTAACAAAGTAATTTCTGTTCCATCTCAGAGGAAACATGTTTGTGTTTGTCTCAGTCAGAGAGAGGAAGACTGCAGAACAAATCAGGGTTTGTGCATGTGTGTGTGTGTGTGTGTAAACATAGTAAACGTGTGAGAGTGTATGCATGCTCATGAGCATTTGTGTGTAGCCGTTGGCACGGTGCTGTGTAGTTAGGACCCAGGCCAACTTTTTCTTCTGGAATTTCCTGTCTGAATTGAACACCCCCACCTCTCCTGCTCCTCTGCTCTTCACTCCTCTATTTCTTTCTGTGCCTCCCTCCTTCTCCCACTCTCCCCCTCTCTCTCTCTCTCCCTCTCTCTCTCTCTCTCTCGCTGCCCTTTTCTCTCAAAGCACGACAAAGGTTTTTTTCCTGAAAATCATTGCCGGCCGGGCCTCTCAGGGCATTATTATTATCGTTGAGTACTTCCTCAAAGACATGAGCCCACTTCACTCTCCACTTCAGCGTGGTCCTGACCCGGGGCTTCATTTGGACGTAATGAGAGAGTGCTTTTCCTTCTTCTTTCCCCAAGTCACGAGACTCGAAGGGACCTTTGTTAACGTTGAACACCTGGCATTGTCTTTAGTGAGAGATCAAACCAGGGTTTAAGATGAAACAGTGAAGGAGCAGAAGATATGGGGCTGGAGCTGCTGTTCTTGGCAGGATGTTTGGCACGTCTGGAGCCTCCTCATGCGGGCAAGCGGGGCAAAGATGTGTTCAGTCTTTAAACAAACACGCTACGAGACATCGGAGCCGATATGGGGCCTGAAAACTTGATTGATTCATAATATAAGATTACCTGAGCACAAAAGCCCCTCAGTGCAGTGGGCACGATGCACTTCAAATAATTTGAGTCCTTGTCATTATTTAAATATCATCCTTGCAGTAAAAGCATAGGAAGTTAGTTAAAAGAGACACAGTGAACTTTTAGTTGACATCAATTACTGGAACGATTATTATGAGATAATAAAGATCCTAGTCATCCAGTTTTATCATAAATATACTCCATACATAGATCTGAACAATGACAGCCCCAGATCAATGCCAGGACAGGGTTTTACAACTCTTGGAAAGTTTTCATAGTGACCACTCTGTCCTCTGCCTGCAGTGTCACAGTGTCCCCTTATAAAAGTTTTTTCTCTTTTGTCAGCTTAAGCCCCCTGTGCTGTTTTCTATATTTGAGGCCCAGGGTGGAGTAATCCATGCAGACCAACAGACCCAAAGGGGGCATGTGGACTGTAAATCAAGGAATGGAGGCGCGTGAAACGTTCCAGCGTCGTACCTGTCAGTATTTGTCCCCGCAGCAGATTAAACAATGCAGCTGTCTGGGTGATGGAAGGACCTGTCCTGCCCTTATCATCCCCACATCCAGCAGCCCCAGCCGGGGAATCAGGCTCCCGGGGACTCCTACTGCACACTATGAGTTATGTAGTCTCTTTAACATGGAATGGAATTTTTAACAAATTGTTTATGGAACCTTTCACATTTGTGTCTCAGTGGTATCTCTCGGGAGGAGATTAAATACATATAACACATCAGAAGTGCAATGCATAGTAATGAGCACTAAAAACACATAAAAAGAATAGAATGTTTGGCAGGTGAATCAACAGCTCTTCAGCTCCATTCAGCTGAAAGACTTTCTGCTCTGCTTGGCCTGACTTTCAGCACAACCTGTCTTTGTCACATTCTGGCCGCGCTGTCCCATGCTCTGCGCTGGAGATGTGCCAGGCAGCGCAAGCAGAGGGCACCCCTTAGAGAAAGCCCAAACTTCTGGCTCCACTTGTGAAACAAAGCTCAGACTGCTTTTCCCAGCTCTCACTCTCTCTCACTCATTCACTGGGTGCCTCTCTTGGCTTTGTAACACACGAGTTGACTCGGAATTGGCTGCCTGTCTCGCAGACAAAAGCGATGGAGGGTCACTGGCTGGGATCCAGCGGCATAGATCTTGATAGAAACACAAAGCCCTTGGCCTTCTGAGCTCAAAGACAAGAGGAGATAAGGAGTGTGGGGCACCAGAAGGATTTTTACAACTCACTTTGATTTAACAGTGAGAGTTTTCCTTTTCTGTGTGTGTGCGTGTGAGTGCGTGTTCATCAATTCAATATTCATGAAAAGAAAAAGAACACAGAGGTTTTGCACAGTTAAAAAAAGATAACAATTAATTCATTTGATTACTTTGATTAGTTTTAATCTCTCTCTGGGGTTAGAGTGTGGTTGAGCCACCACAGAACCCGATCACTTCCTTTCCCCGAGGAATTGGATTAAGACCATTACATCTTTTGCCTGAGAGTGAGACCACCCACCCCTTCATTCCCATGACTCGAGTCCACCTGTGTTGCCGGATTGTTAAAGCCCCACCTCATCCAGCTTGATTTTTGACCCAAAATAACTCCAGACCAGACTTGGTTATATAACTGAGTAAACGTCAATAAAGAAACCCTGAATCAATAAATGAGCAAGTTGTACAAGATGAATATTCTTACTGTATCTGTAGTATTTTAATGCTATGATGGCCGTGCATCAGTCATGCCAGGGGAACTCTGACTGACTTAATGCTTCACCATAAGCAGTCAAATGGTTCACAGTTGAGAGCTGCCTCCAGGGGAGCTCTCCCCTCGCAGTCATGTGTAAGCCCATCAGAATTAACAAAGAACAACTGTTGCGGCCTCATGATGATTGCCTCAGTCACAGTAACAAAAGTCTCAATCAGGGTTAAGAGGCAGTAATGTCTGTCTTTGTAAGTGGCATCCCCCAGAACAACATGCAGCGTTGGGTCGTCGCCTACAGGCACAGAGTCCTGTTACACCTTGTTTTCACTGCGCTGGTCTGAGCAAGTGAGGAGCCCCACGGCAAACAGCAAAGCCTGTTTGTGCAAATGTCAGAAAACAGAATGAAAGAATATTTAGCCTAGTTTTGACACATAGGCTGTATGACATTGTATTTTGGAGAGATGTTTATCAGGTGTTCTCACCACCTCCGTCTTGTTATACGGTTCTTTAGTCACTGGCTCAGGAGTTAGAGCAGAGTGTTAGTGGTTCGATCCCCGGCTCCTCCAACCAGCTTCTCATCCACCAATACCTTCATCTTCACCTGCTATCTATAGAGATAATGATTTGCTCTTATTTTGACCTTTAACCTCTCCACTCAAGGGCAGCTCCGGGGTCACCCCAGGTCTCCCGAACAATGTACAGCCTTATACCAACCAACTATCAACCCAGGGGAGCTGATTGCTCTAGATGCTCTGTCCCTTCACAACACACACTCGTTCAGAGTGGCTGATTTTGGTTTCCTGCAGGAAACATGTGGAACTTCAAATTGGCCTTTTGTCTATGATTACACACACACACACACACACACACACACACACAGTCCTGCTCAGTTGTTGTAATGACAACAATTAATGAAGATCGGCTGTGTTGTTCTAATGAGACTTCCCTCAAGCCTCCAGACCATTTATGACAGGAAATGGTTGAGTTGCACATTCTTTGTCTGACACATAAAAACACATTCATTGTTGTGTAAAACCTGCTTTGGTCTCATTGGATAGAGACGGCCATTAATGAACATTCTTGGGGCAAAAGCCACAGACAGTGTGGAAGGTTTCAATTACTGAAGCATTCCAGGGACTGTAAAACGGTACAGTTGCATCTCATATAGGCGTTAGCAGGAACTGAGGGTCTGACTTTCATCATTTCTCCGTGTGGTTCTGCATTATCTCCATCCTCTCCTCATCTTTAAGAAATGTGCTGACACAAACACTCATTGCGTTTGTTTGTTTCTCTGTATTTATTTTTTTAATTTCTCTCTTCTTCTCTCTCGCAGGTGCCCACCACCTCTTTCCCTCGTTCCATGCACCGATCCCGATCGACATGAGACACCACGAGGGGCGGTACCATTATGAGCCACACCCACTTCATGCGATGCATGGGTAAGATTTGAATCCACAGAACTTTGACTTATTTGACTTTTACTTGTTTATTATTCTACTAGTGATCGCAGATAGATAGCAAACACACCCAAATTCCAATGAATCGTATCACGATATCTAATGGTGAGGTTGCAGCTGAACACTCCTCCCCCTCCAAAAATATGACAGAGAACCGGCAGAACCCTTCAGTTGTCATTCAGTGGAACCTTTCAAACTAAGCAACACCATTTTCTTTTACGAGTTGTTTGTATAGATTTTTCTCTCAGGGGAGTGAACTACTGGGAGTGAAGTACTGAACTACACTGTGTGTCTTCCACTCTCAGCGGGAAATCCTAGTTCAAATACTTCAAAGCTCGATAAAAGACACAGAGATGAAGAGAGACAAGCCACGTTAGCACCAGTACAACAGAGCGTTAACATTTCCTCCTCCAGATCCTCTCCTTACATTTAATGCTGTGGGACTTGGAGAGCTCTCTGCTGCCGGCATCACCCCAAACTCAGGAGCTCTGCCAACAGCTCCGCTCAGAGGAAATGTAGTGAAAGATGTTCGAAGATACAGACACTCTTGGCAATTTTATTGTAAAAATAAACATTATTACTTGATATTGAAGTAGTAAAAATTCTATTATGTCTCATTGATTCATTTTTCATTTGTAAAAAAATGACATTGTAAGTCATAACTTATACTGGTTTGCATAAAGAGGCTGGTAGTGCTTGGTCTTGCAGCTTCTGTTGCAGCGTGACCTAAAAACGAACACTAATTTGTTTTCTGTGGCATTACCATAAAAGTCTGGCCTTCTTAACATTGCCAGGCCTTTCTGCGCTTATCTGAAATATTCAAATCCAGGAAGGGAACCCTGCAGGAGGAAGATCAATAGAGGTTTCGTGAGAACTGCGCTGTTACATATAAATTCAGCAAGATCAGGTGATACACAGTGCAGGCAGAGCTATTCATCACCCACAGAGCAGGGGAGCAGGGTGCAGGGTGGGGGGGGCTGCAGTGGTGGGCTGTGCACCCAGTTTGTTTTGATAAATGTGATGTGACTCTGACAGAGTGCTCCCACTAATTCATCAGCACCTTGATCTTGCTGTCTTTTCCACACACCCCCCCCCCCCCCCCCCCCCCCCCCCCCCTTTCCCCCCCCCCCCCCCCCCCCCCCCCTCCAAATTCACCTAATTACTGAGCACTGTCGCAGTGGAATGGAGCAGGGTGTCGGTGCAGGGCGCTTGGACCGTAGCTGGTCACTGCACGATCAAGTAAAACTGTGTGAAAAGATGAAATCAGGAAGCAAATGTGTGTCTTTGTTGGAACTTTCAATGGTCTTACGCTACAAACCTACTTTCCTATGTGCCCACAAAAGAAAAAATGCCAAATGTCGGAAAAAGAAGGGTTTCAGAAGCTGTCAGATAATATTGGAACACTTAGGTTCTTTCATCCTGTTCGACACAAAACACTTTTGTTGTTCTTTTTCCTGGGGTTATATTCAGTCGCTGTTAAGACAAGTACATCCTGAGACACTTACATATTCCTCTCTTTAAAAGCTGTGACACACAGGTTTGTTAGAAAGTAGTTTCCAGTGTAACCAAAGCTTGCAGTGTAGGAAGATCAAGCATTTTTTTGGAAATGCATCTTTCAGCAGATTTCCTAATGCTTGATCCAGGGTTTAAAAGTAGCAGTTCCCCGGCTGCGGTCTCCCTACTTTTTCACGAACTTAGCATACCAGAGAAAAAACATGCCTTATCCGAACGGCCTCTGGAATGCATTAGGAAGAACCTCTCGTGAGATGACAGGAGACCTTAGACACACCGACAGCACTTATACACTGCTGGATATTGTGGAGTCGGGCATCCTCTGTGCAAAGCCACAAGTCAGGAAAGCCAGCCACCGTGCCAACGTGTTTGACCGGGTAATTAGTATCCAAAATCGAGCCTTCCGTTCCCAGAACCTCAACGACAAATGCAACGGATGAGAATAACAGATCCCCCGCTCATTCCACAGCCTGTATTTATGCTTTTTGGTAAGCAGTCGGGGGGCAAATTGCAGCACTGAAGAGTTGAAATATGCCCAAGGTTTTTGTGTGGCAGAGCTGTGGCCTGCACCGCCCCAGTACACAAACAGATGTGGTCCCACTCTCCAGGCAGCCCGGCCTGTTCAAAGGCCGCAGCCCCACAGCACGGAATGTGTTGATTAAATACAGTTTACAGATCAGCCATTTGGGTTGATGTTGTTTTTTTCCTTTCATTGTTTTGGTTTGGTTAACATGGGTGGGGAGGCGGGACGAGGGTGGGAGGTTGGGGCGATGGGGGGACGGGGTGAAATTTGCCAACTGGCTGCCAGTGGTTTTGACAGACATGTTGTTATCCTGCTTTGTTGTTTGTTGGCTCCGGCCCCAGCTCGTCGTCACGGCTAATGTTTGAATTTTAGACGCTCCACCGAAGAACAGCCAGGAATGTGCTGCTGAAAAGACAAGGGACCTATTAATCAACAAGACTGTGATGATTCAAGTCAATAGGCTGAAATGTTCACGCTTTATTGCACGGCCTCAGCATAATTTCCTTGCGCTCAAAAAAAGACTAAATGGTATGTGACAGCAGTGGAGCTGAATAAAGGATAATTACACTGTGTATAATCCCGTCTCATTTAAGTATCTTATCCCAATCGTCTGACATAGTTCCACTGGGCCCCTCCCTCGTACACAGTCCCTGCTTCACAGGCACTACAGTATCAAGTTGTGTCCAAATCCTCAGCATCCTGATCAGGGCCCCAAAAACAACTACAGCAGGATCTTAGCATGTCCCCTGTGGGGCAGCGTGGTGATTTATCTTGATCGCCTTGGCTGCCCAGAAGTACAGAAGGGAGTGTGTCACATCATAATTCATCCCACCCTGAGCCAACAGGGAAAATGCCAGCGAGGCAAATACTAACTTCTTGGTCAGCGAGGAGGGCAGGGAGGCAGGGAGACGTAAATGGAACTGGAAGTAGGAGTGTGGCTTTATTGCCCTACCTTGAAAACAGGTTACTCGGGTAGAGTCATGTAGCAGTGACTTTTCAGAAGTCATCATTTGCAGAAAGATCCTGTGATTTGATTGATTCAAACTTTTTTTGATCTTTGAAGGCAACAGACTGGTTCACTGCTCACAGACGTCTAAAGTGTTCAGAGCTGGTGTTAGTGTGGTGAGTTAAAAGCCTGCTGTCACGTCGGCCAAGATGTTGTAATCGGTCAAATGGAGATAACAGTACGGAGCGTTACCTTTTAACCCTGCACATCTGGCCGCTCGCAGAAATGTGCACGCTTGTCAGAATGCTTGAATTTGAAAGTGGTGTAAAATTTAGGGCGTAGGCTCCAAATTCGGACATTATGAAAGATTTTGGCGAAGCGCTGTTTGACCCCCCAGATTAAAAGCCAAAAATCAGTTTGTGATGTAGGATTCTTAGGTTTGCCTTTTGCCTTTGCAAGGGTCACTTCCTCCAAAACTGTTTTTATCAGGGTTGTGATAATGGTGTAGTGAACTTGGAAGATGTTCAACGTTACATTTTTCTTCAACTCACTAATTATCAAAGGTGTAATCTGCCTCTGCGGGGTCCGACCTACGTGCACTGTGGTATGCACTTACTCATAGGCTTACTCATATTCCCAACAAGCTGCACCATGTCCAGATCACTTTTTCTCACTGAGGAGTTTTAACAATGGAACAACAGAGAGCATGTAATCACACAGCACAGAACACAGAGGCAAATAGCAATTACGTTGTTGAAAGCATGTCATCCACTGACTCATGTTGGCTGCTTATCCTTCTTACTGCCTCCACCTCTCATCATGCTGAAACTTTTCCCCCCATTCCTCAGTCCGTTTCCAGCCAGGGTCGCCACCCATAGTGCTCAGGTACGATTTCTTGAACTGGCGCTCGCAGATAGAGACAGGATTCTCCCGGGGCTCTGAGGGCCTTCAAGAGATTCCTGTACAACCTATGTGACAGAAATGCACAGCCTTCAAGTAACATCTTGTCAGTAAGAGGGTGGAGCAACAAGGCCTCACTAATGCTAACAGATGGGACCTGTATTTGCCGCTTCTCCTGACAGGCAACAGCAGTAAATTCCAGCTTCCATCAAGGCCTCGTCTACACTTGTGGTCATTTGAGTGATGTACTGCAGTTTGAGCAGTGTGTGTCAACACGTTTGTTTGCTACCGGCCCAAAAACAAATAACTGTTGTTGATGGATTTAGGTTTAAAGTAAAATATGCAAGATGGTTTTGGTTGGTGGAGCAAGGAGCAGGGGCATGCGGTTTACACTGAACACCTGCTCATTTCTTTTTCAACGCACACAATCGTTTTGGATTGCATTTGCGTGTAATGCGATAAAAAGCAGCTTCGATTTTCTCATCAGAAAACATCAGTCAATAAGCATCACGTAGCCAAGGCCGTATCCTGTTGTCCAATGCTGTCCAATGCGATTCACTGCTTTTTACACAATCCTAATGTGTCTCAACAAATGCATTTCCTCTGTTCGAGTGGTGTGCAGAAAAAGAATGTGGGCTGATTTATTTTTGCTTTTTTTTTTTTTTAATTTGCACTATGAAAGTGAAAGTTTGATTTAAGGTTCATTTCGCAATAATAAGCAACAGCCAGGGTGAGGAAACTAGATGGACTGACACAGCTGGCTCTCAGGGCCTCATCCAACAACATTTTTATGGCTACACAAAATATTTGAACTGCACATTTATATATTAAATGCCAAAAAAAAAGTGGTAAAAATTATTAATTGTGAGTTAAATCTAGATGAAGGTATTGATGCTAAGTAGATTCCAGGCAGATGTGAAGCTTATGATATAATAACTAAATATAAAATGTTATTAGATTATGTGCCATCCAAATTTGAGGGTTAAGCTAAATGCTGGGAATCCCAGTGCGCAGCGGTGTGATAAGGAAGAGAACCAGCACCAGTGCCAGTTTACCCAGGTAGTCCTTCAGTGAAGCACCCAAGCACTAATCTGAGGAGGCACTGCCAAGCTCCCTGTATGCTGCTTAGAGGGGGACCAAGTGAAGCGTGTTTTTTTGTATGGAGCGTCTGTTTCTTCTCACTTCTCCCCTCCTGCCCAGAACAGAGGGCTCTTTATGGTTGTTTGTAGGGGAAGAGTGGGCCTGACGGCAGAAAATTGGCCCACAGACAAGGCCAGCAGTCTGCAGGCACTTACTGGAAATGGAGCGAGGGACGGTGCTCTGGGTTGGTTGGCTCAGGCTGAGCTGGGCAGGACCGAGCCGGGCGCAGGTTGGCGTCTGCTTACAGACGGCGAAAGAGAGGAGGAGGAGGAAAGCGAAGGGAGGATAGGATGCTATGCTGTCCTGTGAAGCACCGACAACCTGGACCAGACACACTCATATCTTCACAGGCTAGGATTTGACATCCCTGACACAGCATCACCGTCAGTCAATCAATCAATTGATCACCAACATTAGCTCAACTTGTATTTCTTGCAGGGTCTAACCTATTCTTGGCATTTTCTCTCTGGAATAATGCAATTAGTTAACAGTAGTCTGCCAAAGAGATAACTGACTGTAGAAGAGTGGCCAAGTAGACAAAAAGCTGGGAGGCAAGCGATGTCATCCGGGAGGAACACAATCACTGAACGGGCTTCATCAGCCCCGCAGCCTCCACAGATGAGTTATTTTTTCTTTCTGTTGTCAGAGCCTCTCAGTTATTCGTTGCTGTGAGAATGAAGAGTGGATTTCAAGAGATATAACAGAAGATGTCAAGCTGAACAATCTATCTTGTGTAATGTGGATTCCATTCTTACGCCCTTTCTTTCAGACACACACACACACACACACACACACACATCAACTGCATGCTGAGTACCCAGCATGCAGTTGATGCTGCCAAGAATCCAAACCACACATATAAACACTCATTTGTTCACAGCGGCAGCTTAAACAGTGCTTACTCTTGGAGACTCATAAAGATGGCTATGCTCATATTTTAATTACATCGCTTTGTGTACGAGTGTCACAAAGCGAAGTGTCACGGTTGTTTTTGAAGCAAACTTAACAGATGAGGTTACTACCTCAAAGTAACTAGTCTTCAGTATTTCAACAGGGCTGGCATGAAGTTTGTTTCTCATTTGTAAAATGTAAAGGAATGATAAATGAATGTTAACATATAAATATATATAGGATGGAACAAGGCCCAGCACCATTTTCTCTTTCCCATCATTTCAAACCAACACTGTAACAGTTTGTTATCCTGGCTCGCTGTGAGTCAGTGCTCCACCACAGGCGGGAGCACGGTGACTCATTAGTCTGGTCATTATCAAGGTTTATTCCCCCAACTCTGCCTCCTCCGTTCTGTCTCTGAAAGAATGACTGACAATTAACGTCCACAATGCTCACATATGATCACAGAGAATAGAAGACGTGTTGTACGTCAAAGTAAACTCGAGTCTGCTTTGATGACTTGCCGCCATATCCCAGTAATCCAGCATCATTAAAGCTAGTCCTGGTAATCCTCCCCCCATCGGCCCTCTCATCAAAGCTACACCCCCAAAGCACGTGAATGCACACAGCCATAGACAGCAGCGTCTGCCTCTCTGGCTTGTGAACAGCCTGGTCATGGGCGGTTAAAGCTTGAGCATGGTGTGTTTTTGTGTCGTACAGGTACACTGGCCCATCTTTTCAAACTGAATAAACCAAACAAATATTGTGAGAAAATAGCGCTGTTGTTGGTGCAAAGCCATTTTCTGTTGGGTCAAATTGACTCGACAGCCCGGTTCAAGCAGCCCACGGTTTCAACTAAAAGTCCAGTAAATTTGAAACCCTGCAACAGTCTCCGTTGACAATTTATGAGCCCCAGTTAAAACAGCAGTGTAACCACACTCCTTCATTCAGCCTTTTTTTTTTTTTTTATAATTCCTCCTCCTTCTTCTTCCTCGCCTGCTAAAATTCGACCCAGCGTTCTTGCCCGGCACTACGAGAACAACAGGCTCCTTATCACAATTAACGCACACCAGGTCAACACTGAGAGTGCCCCTTCAAAGAGCTGTGCCACTGAGGCCACCAGTCGTTCTCATCAAGACTTCAGGCCCTCGGGTCTATTGAGAATTACAACACTCACCTGTCTGTGTTTTTGCAAGCAGAGCGGGTAATTACTTCCCAGAGACGACAAATTTATTGTATAGCCTGGAGTGACCAGTGTGCTTGCAGGGCCGCAGGCACTTGCTGAGCATCAAGTTGCACCTTCTTATTAGACATCATGTAATCCCTGATGCGAGAGACCTTGTAGTTTTATCTGCTCAGACAGATAGAAAGTATGCTTTCTTATAGCCTCTGCCTGGGCTTGTGTAGCTGGAGGGGTTATTAAAAAAAAAGGTGAACAAAAGGAGGATAATTATGTATTCGATGTTGGACTGCGGAAGGGAAGGGGTGTAAGTGAATTGAGATTGCACGCTTGTGAAATAGGTGAAGACTTGTCTACCGACAGATCAATGAAACTCACGCACAATAATAACTGTACAAGTAATACATGTACTCAATCAAGGCAGGCTGTCTCCAGATTTCATCCATCTTGTCTTTTTCAGCCCTCTACCGACTTCCTTGTGTCATGTGTCTGATTTTGACTCCTCTCTCCACAGACCTCCAGGACTGACGGGCAGTCCAGTCATCTCAGACATCTCCCTGATCCGTCTATCACCCCACGCGGCGGCCGGGACAGGCGACTCGCCGTTCAGTCCGCCGCACCCGTACATGCCCCACATGGAGCACTACCTGCGCTCAGTACACGGTAGCCCCACCCTGTCCATGATCTCAGCCGCCCGAGGACTGAGCCCTGCTGAAGGTGAGATTTATCGATTTATGTCGTTGACTGTGATGCACAGAAAAGATCAAATCCGTGTCCATTTGTTTGTCACTTGAAATCAGCTTGGGAATTTCTTTCCTTTCCTTCAGCCGCTCCACAGCTCTTACACATGCTATTTCCATGTCCAGACATTAATCCAAACACTTATTTTCGTTGCTTATCCTTGTTTAATACACATGCTGCTCAGTTTATTCGCCCTGTGGTAATAACACATAGGCTTGGCTGAAACATTGAATATATAATGAAGAACATTCTGGTTATGTTAATAACAGTTTATACAAACATAAACTAACATTTACGGGACTTACTTGCGGGGGCACAGAATATGAGAAGATACACACGTACTCACACTCGTGCTACCTTCACTTATTCATGTATGCAGCAGGAGCTTGACATTTGAATTACTTAAAATGCGCAGGCACACGCGTTCACATAACTTTCCGACGCTGTCATGCATTTTCAAGACGGAAACTCTTTTATGATGTATGCAGGAATAAATGGTGGAAAGTCTTTTTGCAGCTGCTTGGCTAAGTTAACATTCTGCAGCGGAGATCAGAGGTGAGCGGGGTTTGTGTTCGAGTCTGTCTGTTTGACTACTGCATTGTTCACACAAACACCCTAACTACTAAGGCACAGCTTTCACCCAGCGTGTGCAAACTGCGCTGTACATTTGTATGTGTGCGTCGAGCAGGAGACAACAAAGGAAATTAGCACATACCGAACACGCGGACTCCCTGGACTATTGAGTTCACACGATGATAGGCCCGTCCCCGCTGCTCCTGTGCAAACAGGTTGGGGGAAAGAGGAGTAGAGCCACCGGCCTGCACCAGGAACCAATAAATCACGGAGCGCCCGCTGCTGTCAAGCCATGGCTCCCAGCTTTTCAAGAGAAGAAATGAGGAAGAGATGCTGTCACTGATAAAGTGGCAGCGAACCATGGCACCGAATGGAGGGCACTCTGCAGCTCTGCACGACATAAATAAAGTCTGTGGGAAATGTGTAAATCCCTGATAGCGATACCCGGCTGCTCAGTATGGGATCTGTTTGCTGTTTGTTCACCTGGATCTGTTGACATACAGCACCATTCATTAGACACAAACTTAGCACTGTCTTTGTTATGAGCATTACTCAACTGCAATTATTCATGCAGCACCAAATTTATTAGTTATTTTATATGGTTTGAGACGTGACTTTGTGAAAGCATCACGATGCAAAAATGATTTACTTATCTCCATAGTAAACTGGTGAGTGCTGCATTAGGCCGTGTTGCTTTTTGTTGGGTTTCCTGGGACCAGTGGGAGAGCTGCCGCTGCCATTAATCCCCCTGTGTTCGTCAGGGAGCTCGCCCACATGCGCAACAAAAGACACTGACACAAAGTGCTACTCTTCGGCGGCGGTAACTTGACCTGGCAGCCGTGGAGAAACCGTGGAGCATGCCTGGGTCGCTGCTGCTGTTGCACAAACCCGCTGCCTGTGCACCGTTACCGCAGCCATGGCCTAATATGTTCTGATAGATCCAGGGTTTTGGTTTAAATGTGAGCTCATATGTATGAGTGTATGAGCCTGTGTGGGCAGAGGGTGGGAGAGACTGTGGTTTTGCTCCCCCCCCCACTCCCATGCATGTTAAACCACCATCAGCCCTCACCCCTGTCCTCTCCACTTGCCCATACCCACTGGGGGAAGGAGGGGCAGGAAATGTGGGGAAAGGGGGACAATGTGCAGTAAGAAGTAGGAAATGTGGCTTCACTGGGAGCAAGTGTTAACAAATCTTACATCAATGTTGCCTTTACACAAGCAGCATTTAAGGCTGACTCAGCATTGCGTGTGTGCGCACCTGCACTCGGCGAAAGATTTTAGCCTGTCAAAAAATGTATACACAACAAAGAAGAAGTGCAGGAATGTGGTATTTCTCCCCTCAGTAGCTGCCTCTGCCCTGCTCCGTCGCTTCCTCTGCTCCCTTTACTCCCCAGAGATATTTTCCCACAACCCAGAGAGCCTCAAAGACATCAGACATTTTTATCACAAGCCTCGTGCCCTGGGGCACGCACGCAAGCACAGATCTGTAAAAGCAGGGCACGCCTCTCCTCTTTAAGTCTTACTGTAAATTTTTTACTTCGTTGTTATTAATCTGCCGAGGAGCAAACGATGACTATGTGACTTCACAGGAGGAAAATAAAAGGAAAACGTGTTTTTCACTACCTCAAAATGCATCACTTCAGGGAAGGGGGTGGGATGTTTGTAGACCCACCTGATTGGTTTGGATTTGATTTCAAAGTTAACGTGTTCTCCCTTGTCTCCTGTTTTCTGCACCAGTGACCCACGAACACTTGAAGGAGCGCGCTCTGTTTAGCCTCCCCCCTCCTCCACCGGGGGCCAACCCGACCGAGTACTACCACCTGATGGCCAGTGCCAGCCAGCGAAGCCCGTACGGCGACCTACTGATGCAGAGCGGTGCCGCGGCCGCCGCCGCAGCAGCCGCAGCCGCAGCAGCCACTCATCTGCCCGATTACATCAGCCCCATGGATGGTAAGCACAAGCTCATTACAATATACTGCGTGTGTCAGTAGCACGGGAGCTTGGTTGACGCCAGGGATGAATTTTGATGACTATTAAATCTGAATCCTGTATCCAGTCTCATTTTATCTGACTCCTGAGTCAAGTAATTATCAGTCTGAGTTTCTAATAAACTTTCTTTGGTTGGAGAGTAGTAGTCTGGCCTACGAGCAAATCATTGGGATGAATGGCCAACAGTCAGAGCTGATGTGCTGTCCTTGTACTCATGTTTGTCATTTTAAGTTTGTGAAGCCTCTTTGCAAAAAACAGTTGGCAGGGTTCAAGGCATTTCCTAGCCAATATAAATTGAAAATACCAATATAATATGTCTGTAGTACGTTTTAAAGGTAAAAGCATTAGCAGACTCATCTCAGCTGGACTGGTGCACATGTGTTACTCAGGTAGGAGAATAGCAGCCAAACTTAACAGCGACTGCAGCCTTTGTTCTCAGCACCAGGCATGTTGATTCCTCTTATTCTTCTTCTTGGGGCCTTTCCATGGAAGAGATTCCCACATCAAAGCAAGCGGAGCATTTTGGACTTAAACGTACAGCGGGGAGCACAGCTTGTCAAGGGTATGGGGCGCGTAAACACTAAACGTCCTGAGGCCAGGAGCTTGTAAAAACACGTTACCTTAGACTCCCTCACGTCGGTGGAGTTTGTACTCTTATTATGAGCAACATCCTACAAAACAAATTTCAGAGCAACTGTAAAAAGGGCTTCATGTGGAGAACTTGGCAGCGTGACGGCCTCGTGGCAACCCTGGGAACTTTGTCTCCACTCGGTTCTTGCGTCAGGCTCTTAAAACGGGGATTCATCCCACGGGCTGCGTGAACCGTCCGCTCACCGACAGGGATGAAGCGGTTCAACACTGACCGACACACACGTCCACAGAGGCACACAAAAGCTTAAACACCCAAGCAAATGGGCGGGCAATTGCGCAGTTGTATGTGTGCACACAAACACACACAGACCAGCTTGTTCGTGATTGCCAGTAAGAACCTCGGCCCTCTATCAAAATGACGCTCGGGCCCCGGAATGGATTTGATTTCAGCGGCTGAATGCGTCCAAGAAACTTTCAGCCCTTATGAATGGGCCGCAGTGAGTGCACAGAGTGGAAAATTGCCCGTAGAGGTCCACCTTTTCGATGCCTGATAATCAAATACTCCCGTTGGCACTGACGCCTCCATCGCTGCAGTATCCCACCGCCCACCCAGAGAAAATACTGGCCCACTGCTTTCACCACCACAGAGACTCCGCTCCCCGAAGCAGCTGCATGACGCTAATTCAAGCACCCTCACGCTCAGGTAGGAACTCAAAACTGGGGGGGGGGAAACGGAGTCAGATACGGGATCGCTTTGCAATCAGTCTTTTTTCTCAGCTCAATCACTTAGTTGAACACAGAGGTGCTGAAAACTTGAAGGGAGAGTTGGGATTAGGGGCCACGCAGAAACTGTAGACCACCTCATTCATCCCCCACCCCCCCTTCTACCTCCAGCCACCTCAGTGACCGCCGCTGTGCTGCCTTGCCCGCACTTGTTTGGGGAAGTTGTTTACTCAAAAAATCCCACAACCCGCCTCCCTCAGTCCCACCGCCTGCTGTAACGCAGCGTCGGCACTTGCTGCCGCCGTCCCAGCAGCTTCTATTCAGTGTTCTACGGTGCTACCAGTGATGTGGTCAGCCTCGGGCCAGTCTGCAAGCTCTTCCACTGCAGCCTCCACACACACACAGGGCCCATATTTACCAAGGCATCCAACTAATGGTCATTGCGGGCAGCCTTGGCCAGAATCAAAGACCTTATTTACTGCCCGAGTGTGAGAGGAGGGGTAGCAGCAGAGGTGGCAAATATGCGCTTTATCCCTTAATGTTAGTTTTGGATGGCCGTGCAGATAAAACCCATAATAAAAATCAGTGTATGCATCAGTATTCAGCAGACCCACCGCAAGAACTGGGAGCCCTCAGTGAACCCAGAGCATGGCTTCTCACCCACGCAAGGTTGAACCGCGTAACACTGAGCACCGCTGTGGAAAAGTTGTGGACACAAGCTCCAGTAAAGTTTACCTGACACGGCTGCACGTCTTACTGGTCCGCTGGGGAAGTTTTAGGATTTGCTGTTGGGCACACGTCAAGCCAGACATTAAAGCGCACGCATGTATCTGTGCTGTTTTCAGTGCCACAGCTACAGGCCACGACAGACTTTGGGGGACATATTTTGACGTCCTCAGTTAAAAACACGACATGGGATCATCAGCACTCACACAGGACCTTTTAAAAAGCACAGCAACACCTGTAAGTGACAAGGACTCAGGAGCCTCTTTCCACTGGTAAAATAAAAAAATAACATGAACACGTTTAGTGTGGAGTGGACAGAGGTTTGAATGCAGTAATATAAACATCTGATCCTGTCACTGAGGCTTTTCTGTGTTGTGACACAAATAGGCATTAGCATGTAAATAGCCGTGACGAACAACAGCTTGTTTGCTTAAAAAAACAACAGTTAATGAAATTACATTAGATTGTTATTTCTGAAAGGTTTTATGTGTTGATGAGCTACCAAAAGCTACTGACCCTCCCCCCATATGATTATCCGGTGTAAATCCCAAGCACACATAGAATACAGCAAAACACTAATTCCACAGTTCACATTGGGAGGCATTCACAGCCCCGTGAGTGAGTAGGTATGTAAGGGGTGGGTGGGCAGCTGGAAGATGTTGAAGCTCCCACGACAAAAGCGGCAGCCAAAGTAAATGTGTGCTATCCCGAGAAAGAAGAGATTTTAGTGTCGATGCAGCAGAAGGAGAGAGGGAGAAGGGTTTGTGTACCCGTGTGGTGGCGAGGACGGGGGAGTAGGGGGGTGTCGGGCCCCCTCAGACAGCATACACAAACACTTAACTGTATGTTGGTTCACGAGCACATGGGTGGAAGTATGTGCATAAACACACTGACAAGCACAACGGCGGCTTTGGGCCGGACTCTCTGGGCTCAAAGACGATTCAGTGCGAGCTGCCTGGCTAATAAAATTCACAGTGTTAGTATTAGTGAGATTTTGAAGGAAAAATAAATATTCTCGTGCCGGCCCGGAGGTGGGGGTGGGGAGGGCACTGAGAGCCGCATGGGGCCCTGCTGCCACAAACACAGGCTGTGGTGTGGTGGTGAGGCTGCCCATCGGCTCCCGCTTCACCCCAGACAAGGTCGCGGTTGGCGTGCCAGATTTTCCAAGGCGATCGGCTCAGGACCTATGACTTCTGCTGTGTGATGAACACAGGAATTTTGGAATGACTCATGATGACCTGACAAAAACACCCAAATCTAATTTTGACATAGACATTAGCAATGTTGCTACCTCAAAGAATCAAGACTTGTTTTCTTTACAGTGGTGTGTCTTTGGAAGCAGGTGTACTGTATTGTCCCCCAGTTGCTCACAAACCAGCAAAGCCAACACTCATAGAAAACCCCCTCCCCACCCACCCGAATAAAAAATAAAAATCAAACAATGAACAGATCAACTTTTTGTCCAAATTGTCTGAACCTGTGAATGGCTTCTGTTGAATTTCCTTTTTTTTTTTTTTATTTATACTTAAATTTTAATATCTCTTCAAACACTTGTGATTTCATAATAGGGAATGGAAGTGTAGGGCTTTTACTTGCCATGTTTATCCTGGACGCTGTTTCAGCTGTGTACTTGTAAGGAGTCAATGCCCGGGAAGCTGAAGTCAGGAAACTAAACCCTCATGTGCATCACTGCCGACATGACAGATTGCATCATAAGCGGCTGTAGTCCACATCATTGGTGGATGTTTACAAAAGCACGGACACTAAAGAAATCCTCATCTGAATTCTGTCCTCACAAGGTCTGCTTCACTGGGGCTGAGCTGAGCTGCTGGTGTTGTTTCTGGATTCAAGTGCACAGCAGACCGACTCTGCCTGTTCATTTTTCTGCGGTTGGCTTAACGCTGCTGTCTCAGTTAGTTCCAGTAAGAGGTCAATGAACTGATTAGAGGTCAAAGGTCACTGTGATCTCACTGGGCAGACGTAATAGCCTGACCGGTTGGCGCAGGCCGAGGCGATGATAGCTTTGTCA
This sequence comes from Pseudorhombus dupliciocellatus, assembly GCA_016785235.1. NCBI lineage: Eukaryota > Metazoa > Chordata > Actinopteri > Pleuronectiformes > Paralichthyidae > Pseudorhombus > Pseudorhombus dupliciocellatus. Next base: position 39,931 of record JAFBJW010000485.1, on the reverse strand, counting down.
TTGTTCAGAGCACGGTGTTACACCACAGCCTTCAGTTTTAGAGTCACTGTTGTGAGAGAAAAGGCCACATACCAGTTCTTTGCAGTGCACTGACCCTGAGCCAGCTCCATCTGGGGATTAGAACAACCCTCCAATTAAAGTGTTTTCATTTTCCACAAAAGCTTTTTCAGTTAAAACAGCACAGGAAAATACTTAAAATAATCACACTCACATACACACAGATCCTAACGCCAATCCTTTAAAGCACACACACTGCATGTAATATATACTGTACATTTTATGGGCTTTTTTCTTTTTGTTATTTTTTTCAGTTTTTACTGTATCAGTGTGCACCGGGGCGCCTGTAATTATGACTCTATATAAATCCAGATCCCACAATTACAACCAGCTCACAGAGCACTGGCACACACACTCACAGAGGACACACTCACACACAAACCCACACACGCCATATTACTACCACTGCCTGTGCAACAGCTGTTTTCTCACTCCCTGCCGGAACCTGCTCACCCTTTCAATTACAACCACCACCTATAAAACATTCCACTCACCAAGTGGTGAGAGCTGTGTGTACGTGACATTTACTCCAGGTCATACTCGGACAGACCAAGCGCACCCACTGGGGAAAGCCTTTACGCTGAAGCAGACGCAGTTTGCCTGTCTCTGATCACGACTGATCGTCAGAGACGTGTCATCTTTGCTGGAGGCATTGAGAATTCCTCCGAGCTGAGGTAGATGTATAGATTGAGTGGGTGGTTTGAAGATGGAGGGTGGCGTTTTGGGCACAGTGCCCAGAAGGGTGAGGCAGGCGCCAGGCCACCAGGTTGTGAGGCCTGTTTCCTGCTTTATAAAGGGGGATATTAATACACTTATCTCCCATTAAATTTGTTGGCAAGGCAGCAAGCTTGCCCCACTGCAGACATAGCTAATCCTAGCAGCTGCTCAACCCGTATGGAGCAATGCAAACTTCAGAATGAAGCCCTCATTTATGACGACCCATGTTCCCAGGCACAGGATTGCTTGCACTCCACCCACCACATTTTTGGCTTTCCTCTCCTCCACTCCTCTCTCTTTCGGCTCCCAGCCTTCTATGCGGCTAATGAAAGATGACACATTCATTTATTAGCCATAAAGAGGCGCGTTACAAGGACCATTTGTTGTTTTTACCAAGTCTTATTCTGAAACACATTTCTGTCATCCTTTTTTTTTTTTTTTTCCTCTCGGGCCCCAACTACTGTTGTCTGCTGTCTGAAGTTCCCGGGGGCCTTTTAACTAAGTGCATATGCCTCTGCTTTACGACTTGCCACCTTCAAACATAACAGTTTTGGCAGTTAGACCCAGGTTTATTGCTGTCGGTCTGTTGTGGTGATTATGGTTGGTGCCTAGATTCATTTGGCTTGAGGTGTTGTGACTGTTGCCAACATCACGAGTGCTCCCACACCTACTTTGTTTGGTCCACACCTTCCGATATTTTCAAATTAGTATAAAACAGAGGTAGGTGACGCTGACAGGACGTACACAAGTCACAGGAAATCATTTTGTGCGCATCTTGAATTGCGTCGTGACACCATAACAACGTAACAAAGACTTAAAACTTGGGTCACGCTTGCATTTGTCAACCTTAGACTTGGTTTAGAAGACATGCAGCAGTGTGTGTGTGAGTGTTAGGTGACTGTGCATGTGCTTAGGTGTGTTGTGATGGGCCTATTATGGGTTTCCTGCTTCTCGCGCCCCTGATGATGTCTGCTGTAAGACCTAATTACACGTGTCCACTGACGCACACCAGCCCCTGCTCTCCGTCCCCTCACACAGCAAAGCAGCACCTGCTTGTCCCCAGCGACTGACCTGTCTCTGTCTGTCTCTGTGGGAGCGACATGCCTCAGAAATGTTACAAAATAAGTTAAATACACATGATGGACTCTCAGTATTTATGGAAAAACAAATTGCTCTCTAAGTTCATGGGAAAGTAGCACTACCTACACCATTTCCCTCTGATCTTTTCTACAAGAATATAAAAATAGAGCAACAGCCAGGTCTGGTGAGAGGCCATGAACTCTACCTTGTTCTTTTTTAATGGTATTCTGAGATCAATTTGTTTAAATTGCCTCCTTTTAACTCAGCCAAGTACAGCGGTCAGAAAGCGATTTCTATCTCAGTAATTACTAAGAATGATTGGGGCGATTCATTATGCATAAAAGGATGCGAATGTTAAACAGGGGTGCCGTGTGTGTGTGTGTGAAAGAGAGAGAGATGCAGAAGATAGAGTGTGTCTTAGCGTGGCTATGACCTCCACTAGGCCGCTCGCGGCTAAATGTCTCTCCGAACAAGGTCCAGTCTAAATGCTGGTTTATATTGAAGCCATGTGAAATGTTAGAGGTACCGGGAATTCGCAGGTTGCTGTAGATCACCAGTCCAGTAAACATGAGGCGTGACCATTTTATTGCTACATCTGTGTACAAGCAGTTGATTTCCTGTGAAAATGTCCAATGAGATGACGCTCCTGTGTCTCTGTGTCCAGTGTCTCGTTTTTCCAGCCCGAGGCTGACACCCCGGCTGAGCAGGAAGAGGGCTCTGTCCATCTCTCCTCTGTCAGATGCCAGTATTGACCTGCAGACGATGATCCGCACCTCGCCCAACTCCCTTGTGGCCTACATCAACAACTCCCGCTCCAGCTCGGCGGCCAGCAGCTCCTATGGGCACCTGTCAGTCGGAGGGATCAGGTATTTAGACAGAGCCCATGCATTCATCTGTAGCTATTGGTCGAACACAGGAGAGTACACTCATCTGTACTGGACCAAGCTTCAGGTCTCATATTTGAATGTTATCCAATAAAGTGTCTTTATGTGGTACCATTTCCTAAGGTTCAGAGAATGTGTGTATTTTACCTTCCATCACTTAGGATCAAGAGTTAATGCAGCCAAAACAAGATAATAGCTTCCTCTTCTCTTGCTCCCAGCCCTTCGTTCAGTTTCCATCATCCCATCAACCCAGTAGCATACCAGCAGCTGTTGTCCCAGCAGAGGGGTCTCAACGCCTTCGGCCACACGCCCCCTCTCATTCAGCCGTCGCCCTCCTCGTTTTCTGCTCGCCAGCACCCACTCAACGCTTCGTCGATGTCCACCTCGCACAACATCTCCCACTCTGAGGCAACCCAGGTAGGAGTTGGTCGCCAGTGTGACGCTTCCTGTTCAATGTGACCAGATATAAGGTCTGTAAATGTGAAGGTGATCGGAGGTAGGTAACTGCCATGTGACGTGCAGCAGAGACTTTTGCCAGTGTTGACATGAAACGCTGGGAGATCCCCGTTCTTCTTTCCGCCTTCAGAGCTGTGATTGTGTCAGTTGTTTGTTCAGAGTCTGACACAGCGGTTACTGGGAACAGACCCAGTCTTATTTAAACTGCTGGGAAAAGGAGGGGATGAGGCAGCGGCTCAGTATCTGTCTTGGCTAAATGTGCATCTCGTATTAGAATTTTTTTTCGAAAAAGATAAGATAACGTTAATGCTCCCCTGTAGAGTTGAAAGTTGATATTTTGCTATTGTTGGAGTAGACTTGAAAGATGAAATCGTCTGTCTGTTAATAGCTAGTTTTACAAATATACGTTAAAACATCCCGATGAGACAAACCCTCATGTTTGATGAGCAGGAGCCAGCATGAGTCACATTCTGGTCCACGTTTTTTTGTAAATACTATCTCAGGTCAGAAGTTTGCCGGAGACTCTCTCCCTCTTCCATCTGTCTTTCTACATCAGCCCATTATATACACCCCAGCTATTTATAATGTAAACTTCCCACTCAGTGAATCACTCCAGCTCTGCGGACACATACCAACACTCTCCTAGCGCTGGAGGAGTTCATATCCGCACCTTTTGCATGCACACAGTCACATAAAAGACACATCCTCCGTTCATGCACACGCACAAACACACTTTCAGCTCTGTCTCAACAGTGATCAGAACCATATTTCCCTTTGGTTTCCAGCCACTGAATGAATCATTGAGGCCCCCAGAACAGCTCAAATGCACCGTGGTGTCTGGGTGGGATTAGTAGACCCCCCTTCAGTGTTGGACGCCCTCCAGTGAACCTTAACACACGCACAGCCACGCACACACACGTATTCTCTCTCTCCCGTTTATATCTTTCCTTTCTTTTCATCTCCATTAGAGCTTCAACAGGCCTTCCGAGTCTTTGTCTTTCTGTCTTGTTCGGAATCTGTTGGCAGATCAAAGCCCCTTCCCTCCCCAGCCCCTGACCCTGCCTCCTCCCCGCTCTGCTCCGAGGGTAATAACTCCTCTTCTTTCATATTTCCTTGTGGCTTTGGCGATCATAAAGCAGTCTAAACTGTTTAGTCTCGGCGGCAGGTCCCGGTCTGACTTGTGGGTCGTGGTGCCTGGCGCGGCCGTGTTGCCTCACTTCACTTTGCAACCCGTTGCGAAGCCAAAAACAATTGGATGTTATCTTTGTGACTTAATGATATGAATCCCCGTCAGCCGCTCTGCGGTGGTGACTGCGTGTGGAGGAGCAGCGTCTGACGGAGTGGGAGCTTGTGGTTCACAGTCTGTAAACTGAAAGGCTGTTTGAATTAACAGGCAGTCAGGTGGGAGGACGAATGGACTTATTGACAGATGTATGGGTAGGCTGGTGTGTGATAGGGTTCGAGGTTTGGCACAGAATGCATAGGTGACAAAACAAGCTATCTGCTTTAAGAAGGTATTCAGAAATCCACTTCCACGTCCGTTCCGTGATAGTTCCATAAAGGGTTGTCGTGTGTCTTTCAGAATGCCAGTGGCGACCCAGCAGTGAGCAGCACGGTCAACCCACTGACCACCAAGAGATCCAAGGTCAAGACGGAAGCAGAGGGTCCGCTGCCCATCTCCCCGACCTGCCAGGCAAGACAAGAAACGAAATAAGGCTGGAAAAATGCAAACGAAGTTGTAAACGCAGACGAAAAAATTGTCTTGTGTTGCATTTGTTTTCAATTGTCCTTATTTCACTCTAACTTCTTAGAGTGTCAACCCCCGCCCCTTAACTGCAGTTTGCTAATTTGGTGGTAATTAATTATAGATGTTGAATAAAAATGCAGCTTTAATTAATGACGAGAGGTGTTGGCACACACTGAGATCGAGCAGCAGCTCCTCGGGATTAGGACACAGATAAGATAAGACAAATGCAAACTAATCAGGGTTGTTTCTCCAACATATTGACCGAGGATTCAGGTCAAACATTGAGAGAGTGCATGTGTTTTTATTCCATGCATTAATGGATACAAGCCTTGTTACAGTTTGTTTGCCGCTGATCTATAAAACGTGTCGTTCTGCTTTCTCTAGGACCACGGGGGAGGGATCTTGGACTTGAGCGAGGATCTGGATAAAGACGAGTGCAAGCAGGAACCCGAGGCCATATATGAGACCGACTGCCACTGGGAGGGCTGCAGCAAGGAGTACGACACCCAGGAGCAACTTGTCCATGTGAGTATGAGACTTGGTGTCTGACGCGCTCTAGCAGGAAGCATGGGGAGACCTTGACAGCTCCAACAATTAGTGAATGAATTGATTAGAAATATATATTATTTGATTGAAAGGTCTTACGTTTATCCTAAGAATGACTCCATCTTTCTGTTTTCTGAATTGAAAAGTTCAAACATCCTCTCTGCCACCCATTAAAGCGATGCTGACTGAGTCCAGTAACTGATCCTTTCCTGTTGAGCTAACACACGCAGCGCCTGCTCTCGCCAAATTCAAACCCCAACCCCACAGCTGTGCCCCAACCAACCCCTCAGCCCTGCGCCCTCTGACCCCTAACCTCTCACTCCCAGCAACACCCCCAACCCCCGAAGCCCAGGGGGCAGACCATAAATCCTTCATCATGCCAGCAGCTCTGGAGTTATGAAACCTCATGCTCCCACATTTTCTGACGTTTTGATTTCCACTTTCTGACTGTGTGTCAGGTCCGCAGACGCACTGGCTGATGAGAGGTGGTGGGTGGGTCGCTGCGGGCAGCTGTCAGGACCAGAGTTACCTTTAAGAACTTTGGCTCCAGGGCCAGCTCCCCAGCCACAACGCAGTGAAAATTTGCCAGGATTAGTGAGTCCACTGGTGGTTTGATCTCAGATGTGGATGAACAATATGAAGCCACCGTATCCTTAAACGTCCTTTCCATCAACTTTATAAAAAAAAAATCTACCAGAAATCCTTCAATAAAAACTCCTGACAGCGCCTCCCTGAGCACATCCAGGAATTCACACAGGGTTCTCACAGTATCAGCAAAACACACACATTCAAACACACAAACACCTGTGGGTACTGCTTAACCGAAGTTAAGTTAATCCTGTTTCAAGAGCCCCCCCCCCCCCCCCCCCCCCCCCCCTTATACACACCCCCCCCCCCCCCCCCCCCCAAAAAAATTATTATGATTCACAGCAGTGTGTAACCTGAAAATAGACGCCTGCACTTGGGCCACACACTCGTTTCCATTCCTCCTCCCTCACTCAAAATAGATCTCAGCAGAATCGTCGACCACTCAGCTTTTTCGCTGGTGAAGAGGTGACCACATAAGTGGATCATTGTGGGCCTGGATGTCCTCAGGAAATGAAGTGGTTCCTCTGGGCGTGTGGATATTTGCATGTGGTACACAGGATGAGAGTTTAGGAGTTTGTGTCTGCTGAGGAACGTTTCCTGTTTAACGCCTGTTGTTCAGCTAACCTTGTGTCCCTGGACTGACTTCCTGGTCGGTTAAAAGTGAGGAGAATGGACAATAAATTCACACAGAATCCTCTTCCTCATCACTTTTACTGGGATCTGGGAAGTTCCTCTTTCTTGAGAAACTCAGAGACACAGACTCGCATACACAGCCTGAAAAAACACCCAGTGCTTTTAAGTGATTGTCTCCTGTTGACAGATGCATAATAACTGTCACCTATAATGGATGGCACCATCACTCACTGTGTGTGTGTGTGTGTGTGTGTGCGTGAGAGAGAGGGCGAGCTTATACGGATGGAAAAATGGTTGAGGAGTTACGTCACTGACCCACACACTCACACACCCTGTCTATGCAATATTTTGAACTGCATTCCCCCGGCGCTCGTTCTGCGACGTTGTGTTAATAGACCTGAATTTAACTGGATTGGCTTCCTCCTCAGCACATCAACAACGACCACATCCATGGCGAGAAGAAGGAGTTTGTGTGTCGCTGGGAGGAGTGTTCACGGGAGCAGAAGCCCTTCAAGGCTCAGTACATGCTCGTCGTCCACATGAGGCGACACACGGGGGAGAAGCCGCATAAATGCACGGTAAGACAAGAAATGGCACGTCAGTGCTCTTCAGCCGCATTAGCAGCTGTATAGCCTGTATCACACGGCCCATCTCTTTGCCTCAGACAAACGACGTAAAAGAAAAACTTCTTTTTGTACTTTGAACCAGTGATACACTATTTCCTAGTCAATAAATAATAGGGATTTTACTTGAGCCTTCATTTGCTGTGTGAAGATCCAATTGAGGGCCTGTTTTCTTGGCTTCAAAGCTTGTGAATGCATTAAAACGGATGACTTGTAAAGGAGAGAGTTAAGAAAGCTGATTGACAGCGTGGGCGTGTAATTAAAATCTGCAGACAAGCAGGGGGCCGTGGGTCCTTATTAAGACCATGCTGTAGATTCTGTGCAAAAATCCCACGTGCATCCTCTCACAACACTCTGGCTCCTCTTTAGTCTGCTCTTTTAAGCTAGAATCTTCTGACTTTTATATCCCGTCTCGGAGCGAGTCTAATTTGATTCTCTTTTAATTTCAAAGCCAATTACATTCACAGCAACTGCGCAGAAGGAATACCAAATTATAGCTTGTACAATAAAGTGAATACAAAGGCAAACACAATCTTTTCTTTGCCTCAGTTAAAACACGCCAGACAAATGGCTCTGCCGCACCTCACACTTAGTTTAGAAATATCACATAATAGCCCTTTTTACCAAAGTGTAGCCATGCTTTGCTTTAGTGTGGCACATAACAGTAGGTGGGCAAGAGTGGATCACATTCGAAAACTGAAACACACAGAGCTTTTCCGTTGTTGCTGCCCGGCTCTTTTCTCTGACCAGCTGATGAATTGCCGCGCTCAGGCCGCCAATCTCCCTGTCGGTTTGTCTGTCCGCAGTTTGAGGGCTGCTCCAAAGCTTACTCTCGCCTGGAGAACCTCAAGACCCACCTGCGGTCACACACCGGAGAGAAGCCGTACGTGTGTGAACATGAAGGATGCAACAAGGCCTTCTCCAACGCCTCGGACCGGGCCAAGCACCAGAACCGTACACACTCAAACGAGGTACAGCACAGCTAGGACAAAAAGCAAAGTGAAATGTCAGATCTTTATATATATATATTGCAACACAGACAATGATACTCATACTATTTCCTCCTCCTGTGTTAAATCCCTCTCGGCAGAAACCATATGTGTGCAAGATCCCGGGGTGTACCAAACGCTACACGGACCCCAGCTCTCTCAGGAAGCACGTCAAAACGGTGCACGGACCGGAAGCCCACGTCACCAAGAAACAGCGCGGCGATGTCCCTCCAAGACAGCAGCCGCCCAAAGGCAATGGCGAGAATGAGGCAAATTCCAAGCATGGGGCTAGAGGAGTGGACGGAAAGCTAGAGGCCAACAGCACTTCCAGAGGAGTGGAAGACTGCCTGCAGATCAAATCTATCAAGACAGAGACCTCCATGGTGAGTCCTGATCACAAGAATACAAATAAAAAAAAAACAACTCTTTCAGATTGATTCCAACCACCTTCAGCCCTTGATTAAATTAGTTTCACTTTTTAAAATAACATGATTGTATGATTGCATGGCTTTTTTTATTTCTAGAGGCACAGACAGATTTACTCACTCTTTTACACTTTACTAATGTTACTCTGAGGTTAGGTGTGTATTACCAGCACTGCCTGCATCCTTCCAAACTCACCTCTCTGGTTGTTGCTTGAAATTGATTCTCTCTTTCCCCTCTAACCTTCCTAATGGACAGACTTCACTGAGGTGAGCTCTCAAACTGTCCCTCTGTCTCGTTGCAACCCAGCCTGGGAAATGAACAAGTGTGTTCTCCTGTTTCATGTGACACTGTCGCACTCTTGCATGATTTAAAGCAACACTTTTTGCATGATAATCCGTTGTCACGCATTTGTAAGCGCTCCTTTGTATATGGGGCGCACAATCCATGCATGTGTGGAGACACGCACCAGCGTGCTGCCATTAAACTGCATTTTTTTCTATCCAGAAGATAACTGGCTGTAGGCTCTGTGGTCGGCAGATGATAAAAGTCCCTGTCACATTAATATTCAAAGGCTGGGACTGTTTTAACATGTGTACTGTACAAATAGTGCCAGCATCAAGCTGTGATCAAGTTTTTAGTTCATTTTAGACCAGTCTGAATTACTGCTTCCACTGGATTGTTGCTCACGGAACTCATCTATTATCCACTTGTTTTCTTGTTGTAAATGAATCAAGCTCATCTATAAAAGATGAGATTATGAAACTTTAGTCCTACATTAGTTATTACAAAAATGTCTCCACAATTGGAATTTTTAACTGCGATAGTTATTTTACATGAGGGATTTCTCTGAACTGCGCATGGGAATGTAACTTTTAATTTCCTTTTATTGATTTATTTTTTAAACCTTTTTTTTTTTTACCACCTTTGCATCAAATATGCAGATAACATGTTAAATGTTAAATGTGTTGCCAAGGTGTATATTTTTATTATCACCTATGATCAATATAACATCATACGAAGCATTACTCTTACATCAACTTCCTTCCCATTGTCGCCCTCCAGACATATCAGTCCAGTCCTGGCGGCCACTCGTCGTGTAGCAGTGAGCCATCGCCTCTCAGCAGCGCCAACAACAACGACAGTGGAGTAGAGATGGCCATGCACAGCGGGGGCAGCTTCGGGGACCTCAGTGCACAGGATGAGTGCCCCATGGTTGACTCCACTGTTTCTGCAGGGGGGCAGCTGGGTGGGATGGGTCTTCAGTTAAGGAAAGCCGTGGGTCATGGTGGCGGGGTCACCATCAAGCTGGAAAACATCAAGAAGGAAAGGCTGAAGACAGTGAGAGACTCATGCCCCTGGGGCAACTCTGCACCACAGCCACCACAGGGTCAACGCATCAGTATGAAGCTGCCTCCCATACCTGCAGTCGGTAAGTGTGTGTGCAAAGTGCTCGACTGTGAAGACTTTTTAGAAGCATTGTCGAGTAATGATCATGCATACAAATAAATAATTGTATCTATGACATAAGTTGGTATCATTATACAATAAAGACTCTTGTTTCTTGCCAGGTTCCCTGCTGGAGAGCTCCAATGTGATCAGTAATTTAAGTGGTCTGCACAACAACCAACGCATGGGCGAACAGCCATCATGTGAAGTAACACTTCTGAACCAGTTGAATGAGCGGCGTGACAGCACCACCAGTACCCTCAGCTCAGCTTACACACTGAGTCGACGCTCATCTGGTATTTCACCCTGCTATTCCAGCCGGCGCTCCAGTGAGGCATCCCAGTTTGGTGGTAACCGCCACAACAATATCAGTTCAGCTGACTCCTATGACCCAATCTCCACAGATCTGTCTCGCCGTTCAAGTGAGGCCAGCCAGTGTGGTGGTAGTGGTGTCGGTGGAGGAGGTCTCCCAAGCCTCCTGAGTCTGACACCAGCTCAGCATTATCGGCTCAAGGCTAAGTACGCTGCTGCTACGGGTGGAGCTCCACCTACTCCTCTTCCCAACATGGATCGAATGAGCCTGAGGACACGCATGGCGTTGTACAGTGACTCCCAGGAAGGCTCATCTCATCCATTCTATCAGCCACCTTCTGGAACCGCACCCAGACGCTGCAGTGATATTGGATATGGTGCCCAGAGCATGATGCCCCATGAGGTGCCTGCCAACCTTCCACGCCGTGCCAGTGACCCAGTGCGCCGTCCCACACTTGATCATCTCTCCTTTCCAAGGGTCCAGCGTTATAACAGCATGAACAGTATGAATCCCAATAATGGTCCAACAGCTACAGAACGCCACCAAGCAATGGCCATGCAGGGCTACACTCGCTCTGATGGCAGCCTGCAACGCTACCCATTTGCCCCCAGACCGCCTAGCATTTCTGAGAATGTAGCAATGGAGAACATGGCAGTAGACGGGATGATGAATGGGGGAGAGCAGAATGGGGAGGATGATATGGTACTTCCAGATGATGTGGTGCAATACCTCAGGTCCCAGAATTCTGGCCACTCAGGTAACAACTCGGGGCAAGCGGACTATCATTCCAACAATCAGACTCAGGGCTACCAGACAGGCATGGCCCCACCAACATCATTTTATGCGCAGAGGCGGATGGCCATGGTAGATGCCAACATGCGTCCATCTGGTCAGAATCTGCCTTTCACAGCACCATCAGACAACCTGAACAAAAATAACATGCCTGTGCAGTGGAATGAGGTGAGCTCAGGGACTGTGGACGCCACAACCAAGCTCACAAGACAGCAGCAGCCCCCTCTCAGGGGGAATCTAGCCGTCGTTCAGCAGAGGCACAATTTTGGATCCTTCCAGACACAAGGTCTTGGCTTGGGTAGCAACCAGCAGGTAGTACCTATGAGTCAGAATAGTTCTATGCAGGGGTATGCCAACCACAACAGCCAGAGGCTAATGAACAGTAACCACCAGCAGAATCAGCAACAGAGGCAATGTAACAATGTGAACTTTAGTGATCAAATGAGTCCTCAGCAAGGATATGGCCAAGAGGCAATCCCAAATTCTATATCTGGGAGCACAAGCATGAGACCTACCCGCAACAGTGCGACAGATCCAGAACTGCAATCTTACAGAGCAAGGACGCAGACTGATGGGTATTCTCACATGAATCAAGTGGATCTCCAGCAAAACTACAATGTTGTTTCCCAGCAGCAGCAACAGCAGCAGCACAACATCCACAATGGAGTCAGAGGAATGTTACAACCTCGGCCTCCCACGGACCCCAAGTCTATTGCTAGACAACACACAGGATCTAGCATAATGCAACCAAATCGAATACCCAAGGCAACTCAAGACACTTCAGAGGCAAGCCCAAAGAGGCCCAGTGGGACCATGGCCCAAAACAGCAACTCTTCTGTGTTCTATACAGGTCAGGTTCATATGTTTGAGCCAACTTCTGTCAGCTATGATGCCCCCATGTCCCCCTGTGCCAGCCAGGCTCCTGCCAGCAACAACACTGCAGCCCCCAACATGGCCTCACCAGGAGTCAACCAGGTCTCCAGCAGTACAGTGGATTCCTCAACTGGTCGATCTGGTGGAACAGAACATGCCCAGATCGACTTTGACACCATGCTAGATGATGGAGATCATTCTAGTCTAATGTCGGGCACCTTGAGTCCTGGCCTTCTGCAGAGCCTCTCCCAGAGTTCCTCACGTCTGACCACACCGCGGAACTCTGTCACCCTTGCTTCTGTACCGGCAGGGATTGGCAACATGGCCATTGGTGACATGAATTCCATGCTCACAGCTTTGGCTGAAGAAAGCAAGTTCCTCAACATGATGAGCTGAGAACAATCAAAGACCTCATCGTCCACCCATGCTTACCATTTTTACATCAGGAATATAAAGACTACACATGAAAGCACTGATTAAACAATGTAACAACTGGTTATTTCATACATCTTTTTATTGTCCATTGTAATATGCTTATCTTGTAATATTTGCTTCAGAATATAATATGTGACATTAAATGGAGTTAAATAGTAAATATAGCTAAGGACCATTTTCTTTCATCATTTGTTAAAAAGCCATACTTATTAGCTACAAATATATGATAGTCCAGGGTATATAAATGCATCAACATACAACTGCCGTTCAGTATTTGCTATTGTCGACACCCTTTACAGGTGGTGCATTGAAAGCAGTTCACATAGTGCCTTGCTGAGGACATCAAGGTTGAGCATGACGTTGAGTAGGACGTAAAAAAAAAAAAAAAAAAAACAGGAAATGACATGATATGTAGATATCAGGTAATATTTTCTCATGAAGTCCTTAATGTGTATAGATTTTACCGTATGGTACTTGCTTTAAGTTATAGTACAGACTTTTCATGTTTGAACTCGGGCTGTCAAAGTTGTAGTAGTTGATTTTCTTACTCTTATCTTATCTTACAGCATTTGTCAAAGCCTATTGTAAAGAGGAGAGACTACCTTGCTTTTCTGTGCATGGGCACAATTCAGGATTTGAGATAAGTGCACACAATGAAAACAAATAATTTGTAAGCAGGTTTCAAACTATCACAAGACAGAAGAACAGACACAGTTTTAGATGGCATTTGTTTGCAGGCGACTTCAAAGAACAACATCTTACCATTCAATTGTATCAGCCAACAAAATGCTGGTGAAAGCACCTAGATGGATGAATGTAATCCAAGCCCAACCACCACCATATAAATAATTGCATATGCATGTTATGAACAAAATGGAAAACTGCTGTTGCAGTTTGTATATGCACTTACTTCAACTATTTTCCAGCATAAGAATGTGATGTCATAGAAACCTGTCCTGTGCAAGACATGGCTTTAATTGCTGGGAATCATTTACACTTACATTGCACACTGAAGGTGTGTGAGCATCTGAACAAGCATAGCATGTAATGGCCATTAAGTACAGTATGTGCTTTCTACAATTTGATTAACATCAATGTGCATTTATATCTTTAAATTAGAAACCTGATTTTTCCCTGCAGCATTTGACAGCCCTAGTTTAAACACATGGTTGTACAAAATTATTGTCCACAGCTATAAAGTGCTTTTTGATCATGGTCTGAGCTCGTGGGGATGGCACTGATGAACCCTGAACTGATTTCCGTCTTTGCCCATTGGATCAGAGGAATTAACTGTCCATGGTCCAATCTCACAAGGGTAAATAATTGGAAAGGACAAGGATATGCCTCTGGATTACTCTACCAGGGCACATGAACTCCCATGAACCTGATGAAGAGCATTCTCTAAAGGAATATACAAGTACCTCTGTGTGTTCTCAGTTGAGATCCAACTCTAATTAACACATTCATGACGCCTCCCCTCGCTACATCCCATGAGTTGTGCATGGGTTCTGGATGAACTGCAGAAACCAGGAGGGAACTTTGACTTTTATAATGCAATTCTGCTTCGGACAGGATTCATGAACAAGCCCTCCAAATGCATCCATTTTACCTTGTTTGTTGAATTTCTAATTAGCCTTTTAAATGTTTGTGTGTATGCTTCCATTCACTTTTACTATGCTCAGTGTGTGTGTGTGTGTGAGAGTTTGGATGAGTGTGTATATAGCTTTTGTACATTTCAAATAAACTATCTCTGGTTTTTTTTTCTGTTTAAATCTTTTGGCCCTGTCTTCTTTGAAATCACATGCTCTGTGGCCCGTGGAGGCCACATCAAAGTAAGGCTAGTATGCTACAAGTGAAATCATGCTTGACATTTTCTCAGACTGCTATCTAATGCAGAACTAAGGGTACGCTCCAGAGTACTCACTGTAACTTCAGAGCCTGTGTGCATGGAAGGTGCACACATACAAATACAGATGAGTCAGAGCATTGGATTGGTATCAAAGAAAGACAGTTTGACTCAAAAACACTGCACAATTTGATATTCACGGAGCACTATCAATGTTGGTGTCAAATAATATCGGACATTGCTAATTTTTTATTGTAACCAACTCTTCTGCATGGTTAATGACAGGTCGTTTTTAAAGTAAACACATGTTCATCCCCATGGTGTGGCAAAGTCATTGTACATCTTTAAATCTCCCACAGTTAGAGTCTATTGGCCAAAGTTGATTGCAAAGTTCTAAACATCCAGCATTTACAAAGCTGTTTAAATATCATTCAAATACTTGTCTTAACCCTGTAAACCATAACATTTTGTTTTGATTTTTGTTTTTTTTTTTTCTGTCACATCTTAGTTGTTGTAAGTTATAAGGAAACGGGGTGGGGTATAAAATATTATGCATATAATTTTTTTTATATGATCTAATTTGTAGAGTTTCACAGATTATGGAGAACATTACAAGCGCACTGTCACAATTAATTTGACAACAAATTCAGTTGGGAATCATGTAGAAGTGAAACTCACTGATTGCTTTTGCCACTGGAATTTCTTATTCTCTTAGAGAGAGGATGGGAGGGAAATAGCCTCAGGGTGAGTCTCAGCAGAGACGAGAACAAGCAGGGAGTGAGGCAGAAGTGATAGACAAAGCACACAAATGAAGAGAAATAGTCTGCCCTGGAGATTCATATTGTAAAAGGGCACACACGTCATCTAACTGTATGTTGAATAAGGAAAGCAGTTTCCTGTTTCCTTGACAATGCTCAGCACTTAAATTAGCATATAAAGTATACACATAGCAAGATTGTGACTTGTAACTAGAGTTGCATGTTCATTTAAGCTCATCAAGCAGAGCTGATTTGTTTGTTTGTATATAACATATCTCGTTTTCCAGCAAGTAGAGGCAGAGTAACAGCTGTAGTTAAGCTATATTATTATTGTCCCTGGTTTGTACTCGCTATTATATTTAATGTTGTTTGATCAGATTATAAAAAATTGGTGCCGTTATACTTTGTTACCATTTTAATCCTTGCTCCTCTAGTTTGTTTTGGCAAAAGGAGGAAGATCTGATTTATGTTTGAGGAAAAGCAAAAAAGTACAGTACACATCAAATAATTAACATAATAAGCTGTTTTTATTAATTGTTTTTCGGTGCACCCCGTATCTGTGCGTTAAACTACCGTGTTATAAGATTGCATTATAAAGTGTCCCATTGAACGTTCTCCCCATTTAAAGCAGCACAATCATCTCCACTGTCTTGTTAGTCAAGATGTCACAGACGTGGAGAGGAGAGGAAGAGGAAGCATCCTCTCTCTATCTGTGGAATCTCCTTCTTCTCACTTCAGCTGTCTCATGTTGGCCTGTATCTCCCTGCAGGGCTCAGAAGTGCCAGTGCCCGTTAAGTAGAGGGTATTCAGAGGAAGTCAGCTGTTGGCTGGTGACATTCGCACCCCGCGAATGGCTGCGAGCAGACACAACAACACGCATCACAGGGGCAAGGGGTCAAGTGGATGAAAGATTGCTATCCTCAGCTGACCCACATGGAACAAATGCAATGTGGAGAGCTAGAGAATAGCTGATGCAGCCAAATGCAGTAGATTTGCAAGGCTCCACCATGCTTAAACATAACAAATAATTAAGTCAAATGTTGAGCGTTAAAAGTGAAAGTGCATCTGTCTGTTTTCATATTTTTACACATTTATCTATTTTCCTAACTACCTGCACACATGAGGTCCCAACACGAGAAAGACATTAGTTCCTACACAGTGACATATGTATTTCATTGTTTTTAGCACATTTCACCAGCCTCTATGACGTCTGAATATAATCCTAGTTTAGAGGAAGGAATTGGAAATATAGAATATCAACGCTATATCAACG
Source organism: Pseudorhombus dupliciocellatus (assembly GCA_016785235.1). Taxonomy (NCBI): domain Eukaryota; kingdom Metazoa; phylum Chordata; class Actinopteri; order Pleuronectiformes; family Paralichthyidae; genus Pseudorhombus; species Pseudorhombus dupliciocellatus. The sequence goes on along the minus strand of JAFBJW010000485.1, from coordinate 23,449 downwards.
GTTTGCACTGTCATTGTTTGAGGCTCTAAATGCTTTTGTGAAACTGTGCTAAAACGTAACAACTTTGCATTTAAAATGTGTCCTGAATGATTGCACTTGAAGAAGTACTGGAGCGTGTCACAATTTGCTCTTTGACCTTTGAGGGCAGGTCATCATAATAAGGCGATTCACTGGCCGGGGCTGCTGTGCCTCCATCCACCAGCTTGGCTCAGGTTTTCATCAAAGGCTTCCTGCCTTGAGCTCAGTGCCTACTGAGATCAGAGGGACATGACCCGTGTCTGAGTCGGGGTTACCTACTGCTCCGCCAGAGCTTTGGCTCTGGCCCAAGGGCAGAGCGTGCCCCTCTAAATTCTGGAAGTGCAAGAATTATGATCAACTTGCACAGGGCCTCGGGGATGTCTGTGATGAAGGCCGGCATTGTGGCCTTTCTCCGGGATGTAAGAGTCCAGGGTCAGTCCCTGACCGACCTCTCTTAGGTTATCCTCTGTTGCCAGCCAAACCGGAGGTCAGATGCTGGGAGAACTTCGTCATGAGTGGGCTGTTGGGGAATGCCATCGTTTGATTGAAGTCAGGGGAATGTTCGGATTAAAGGCTCATGTGAATAAGAGTGAGTGGACGACCTTGTCTCAGCTTTTGGTCATCAACATTTGGAGCTTCTCTTCTATGCTTTTAAGACTTTTCCTGTTGTTGCCGGCAAAGAATGTGCACCCACTGCACTCTCACCCAGAAGTGGACAGTGTCTGATCTTTTCTGATTAAAGCACAACTGTGACAAACAGGCAGCTTTAGAATGTGTACTGCTCTAGTTTAGAACAAATTTTATATATTCCTGTATGCATTCCTCGAGCTGTGGAAAAATGTTTTTGGTAGAGACCATTGGGAGTATGGGCAGTTCCGTTTTTGCTAATGTTCCTTTGGTTTGGCTCCCTTGCATTTTCTGCAGGCCACACTGACCAGAGCAGCACCTCCTCCCGAATATTGAAAACCTCTACATCGCAGCATTTTTGCTTCTTTTCGAGACGTGCAGGTCAGTGGTGGGAGTTTTCCCACCCTGAACCTGAACTCTTGACCTTGCTCAGGGGTTGAGAGACTTGAGTTGTAGCTGATGTTGATGGACTAGTAATTTTACATCCTCAAAACTCGTAATTATGGAGTGAAAATGTCAACTGGAACTGCAATTTGAATAACTGAGCACAGCTTGGAGACAGCGGAATGACTGGGCTTTCAAAAAATGTACATTAACCCTTCCAACTTTGCTGATATTTTAGCATGTTTGTTTTGGTTAATCACACATGGCTGGAATCCTTTAAAGGAGCTCAGCGCAGGGGGAGATCATTGTGTCGTCATAAATCAGCGGAACAAAGAGGACGATGGTGCCTTGCAGCATTTTAGAGAAAGCAGCCACACAATATAAAGCTGTGTATGGGGTCAGTTTCCTTTAAGTCCCAGCTACCCACAATTCTTTGGGACTTGAGATTAATATGAGACCTGACCATCTCAAGTATCATATATTCACCTCTTCTTTTCTTCAGGGCTGGACACAGGAAAGGAGTCGGGGGGGGGGGGGTCTGATGCAGCGCAAAAAGAGGCCAGACAAAACACAGATTGTTTCCTTCCATACAATGAATAATGGTCCACTTGCCAAATAAAGCTCCTACTAGCAGACACAGCAGGTCTGTGTGGAGCACTGTGGTGCTCTTCAGAGGGAGGAACACGGGTAACATATGTCCTGGGTAATAATGTTTGGCATCTATTTTGAGAACATCCTGTTATTTTTTTGCAATTCACAATTGTATTGAGAAGAAAATGCAAAATATAAAATAAAGCACGGTTCGTTGAGTTTAATAGAGAGGATAGGAATATTATAGTCGATAGAAAATATAATATTATATATAGACACTTGCAGATGCAATGAAGATAAAACAAATCAAAAAGCAACCAAACATATTAAAACAGATTCAGCTGATGAAATGGATCTTATCGGAAACACAGGCTACTGTCAGGTGTAAATCATATGGACTGGAAAAATATGAGTTGACATCAGTAACGTGCACCGTGACATATTAACTGTCACAATGTAATTCAGACCTCACGAGTAAATCAGTGGCACTTTGAATATAATGTCCAACCATCCACTGACGCACTATGACATTTTATAGACACATGAAAGGTCATTTTCATATTGAAAGTTACAGTTGTTTATGCTTATACATGAAATAAGAATCCAGATGTGTCCCTGCATAGATGACTGCCATACGTGTGTTTCGTCCAAAGTATCGCAAGACTGGGGAAAACGCACTCACTACTTGGCTTTTAGTGTAACTTGGGTACAGTGTGAGGGACCTGGCTGATATCTCGGCTTTTAGCACTCCAAAGTGTCAAAGCATCTCAGAGGAGGTGGCAAAGCATTATCACACATCTGATCTCCTGCTGCATGGCCAGGGGTGACTGAGAGCATCATTCTGACTGACAGCGGGACACTTGTGCTTTACGCTCATACAGCCAAGACTCCCCATTCGGCAGCTATTCTGAGCAAATGAATGCGATTAACCCCAATAAAACATGTTGACCCAACTTAATTACTTAAGAGTTATTTAAACATGTAGCCCCATCCTACCCACCTGGGGTCTATAAGCAGAATCAGAGTGACAGAGTGATAGCATGATGTATTTTGTCATGTTTGTATTGCGTCATAGCCAGGCCTTCCCAGACTGACAGACACAGACCATAAATACTAAAAGCAGCTTCATTCTGTTCCCTAGTTGTAAAGTAGCTTTCTGTCTTTGTTCACTATCCGGAGATTAAATTGGTCATATCCAGTTCACTATGTGCTGACTGATCGCATCAAATTCACTTGTGTTCTTCTGTCTTATCTTATTCTTAATCAGAGAGTAAATTAAACCTCACCTCAGAATAACAGGTCTTCCTCTGCCGGAGGAATCATCACCAGGACATGAAAGTCACTGACTGAGTCCTTATGGAGACGTCATATGAGCTGGCAGCGGTGCAGGCCCCTGAGCGTGAAAGCTTTTCTCTGTGTTCAGTGAAAACCTGCTTTGTGCTGAATCAAAAAGCCCTTGCTGCTTTTTCTGCTCTCGTCTGGCTGCGTATCTCTCTGATAGTCGTTCCAGGAGCCGGACCTTGGCCACCGCTGCACTTCCCAACCACAAAAAGCCCCAACACCCCCTCTCTTTTCTGTCCATTAGTAATCCGTGGAGGGAGCTTTAGCTGAAAACAAATAACAACAAACAAAAGACCAAAGTGGGGCGAGGAATGTGGAAGGGGGTGCAGAGGGAGAACTTCTGTGTGAAATAATTGCGAGGAACAATTTCAAACAGATGTCTGTTTGGACTTGGCCCTGGGCTCGTGTCCCTGTTTAAATATAGTGATTTGATTGGAAAACAAGCAGTGCGAGATGGGCTGGCGGCCAGCCGCGCCATTCGGGGGCTCCCTAATGACCCCCGAGGGTTGAGGGGTCGCCGGAGTAAAAGCAGATCAGAGAGGATGTGGGGCAAGCGGCCAGGACAGGGCCCATAAATCTGGCCCATTCTCAGAGGAAGCTATCTTTTTTCACTTGGCCATCAAAATTAAAATACAATCACAATCGTCACATTGTGCTCCCACCAGTGCGCAAAGGTTATAATTCAAAGGCTGCGGACAGAGTAGGGATGGGGTTGGCATCCCTGAGGTTGGCTGGGAGTTAGTGGACTTAAGTGAGGAAGGTCAGCAGGGTCAGGTATTTCAGGCTCAATGAGAACTGTTGCTCCAGAGTTGTGGGAAACTATCCCTGTTAATCCGTACATTAAAATATTTGATTACAATGAAAACTGTTGACATTGTTCCTAAAACTAAGTGCGACAATAAAATCCCTGAAAGATTGCTGTAAAATTCACAGAAACAAGTTTCTACCAATCGGCTAAATCCAGTTTATGACCACTGCAATCGTGTGTCATGAATGGGACGCATTATTGCGGTGGGAAAAGCATCTGTGGGGGCAAATCTCGGATGGCACTGCTGACCGTAAGTTTTTCTTCCAATTTTCAGGGGCTCAGCTTTTCACAGATGTGTTCGTGTAGGATGGACAGCTGCACTTTATGGCTAAATGGTGCAGGATGATCAGGATCATTTTCATCCCCGCTGACCACTGAGGGAACACATGTGCTTCTCACTTCATCAAAAATAACAACTTCATCAGACGGCCAAAGCAAGAGAGGAGGAGTGCGGGGAGTTGTTGTTTTTTTTTAAGCCGCAACAAAGAGCTCAGTCACACAGCTCTGATGCGCTCTCTGCCAGGGCGTCACAACACACACACACACACACCTTTACATTTAAATCTTTACTATGTGACTACATTTCTGTTGCAAACAAACCCTGAAATATCCAAACTATCCCACTTGTTTTAAAATAAAGAGAAGTGAACCACAGCATGTGTTAATGATAAGGAAGGAGCATGTCACTCAGGGCCATGTTTAGCATTGAAAGGAACATGTCTTCTCCTGAATCTGAGCCTGTGTTTGGTTCACAGAGCCCCCTTTTACTACAATGTGCCGTAGAAAGGACACACTTACCACCAGTACGACCTTTTCACCCCTTTAAAGATGACCCCCTGAAGATCGCTTACAGCCATATGTTGCAGTGCTACATATACTTTAGGCTAACATGACTCAATTTATCTTGACTGACAAGGCAGAGTGACAGAAACACTGCACATAGCAAACAAATCACCTTGTTTTACTACATTTGTGAACATGTACTGGCAACTTCGCACAACGGTTCCTGGGACACTGCCTGTCTCCTGTACCCTGCTTTGTAATCATGAGCCACGCGGTATCACAGCCTCTGCAGCCGCCTGACAGGGAATGTGTGTGCAGCTCTTTAAACAGGCAGGAGCAGAAAAAGGTGGGAGGTGTCATTATGATGACCATTCAGGCCTCAGAGGACACCACAACCTGAGTGCGTCTGTGTGGTGACCCACCGATGCCCCACTGTCCTCCGCCCTCGAGTCTTACGATCATCTGACTTTTGTTGTTGTGTGCACCAAAAGGTTCAAATGTATTAGCAACCTAGGGGGGATTTTGGGAACACAAAATATCTAAGAATAATCATCAAGAATAATCATCATCATTTATGTTAAACTTATTTGAAAGTTAATGTCGAATGATTTTTTAAATCCAGATTTTCCCTAACACAAATATTCCTGTTGTTCTTTGACGGCAAGACAAAACTACATTGTATTCATTAAGTTGTGACCAATCACGTCTTATTATTTGTGAACTTCTGGCGCCCTCTAATGTATGATACAAGAAAAGGGTGTACATTTGATTTGTCTTTTCAGTCTTTTTTACAGATATTAGAAGATATTATTAATGCATTTGGTTCAAAAACCATTAAGAAATGCATCAATAGAATATACTACTTTGAAAATATTGTTGACTATAAATATTTAAATTCATAAAGGTGTGTAAATTACTATCACTCTTTTGGCTGGGTAAAAGTGAAATATTTTTCAAGCCTTTGACGCGTTGTTTGGGCACTTTGGCCTTATTTGTTTTTCTTTTATTTTCTTTGGTTTTGGATTTGACTCTCCTGTTCTATCTATACTTACTTGGGTGCTATAAAACATTCAAAAAACAAAAAGATGATTCCTGATTTTCCAGTGTTGGGGTCTCTGCCTCCATCTGTGCAGATTGAGAAATACTTTTCCCATCTGTTATTTAGCTTGTTTCTGACAGTCTGGGGTCTAGGAGAGGAAGAAGAACATCATTTAAATTATTTAACTCATATCCCACATTGTCGAGCTAAAAACGGGAACAACCCTAACTCCTTTAATCTTTTCCTTTAAACTCCTTTAATCTATAAACTAAGTAAACACATTTATTCAAAGCAATGTACAACCTTTAAAAGCGGCTAACGTGCATTCACAGAGACGGTGGAAGAGAAGACTGCTGAAATTGCAACTAACGGTTTTTCCAGATAGACAGAATGGCTGAACTACTACCTAACTACCAACTACTGAAGAGTCCTCAAGGCAAGATACTCAATCGAACCAACTAAAATAAATGGTAAAAGATATTCCAATCTGCCTGTTCATTAAGGGAGCGGAAACCGGTGGACTCTGGGAACAATTAATGCCTTTTCAAGTTAGGGCAGAAAGGAACCAAAACACATAACTTTTTAGGAAAAGGTGGAGTTAAAAGAAAAAAAGGTTGAAGGATATGCAAAAACCATGGTCCAAAATGTTTTCTAAAGTCAGATTTATGTCATCTACATTCAGCTTTAATTTGATTTCACTGTCAATAGCACAGCCTGTCGTGTAGAGTAGCATTTTCACCTCAGGGTGAGAGGATGAGAGGGTTGGTGGTTTGATAGTCTCTTTCATTCTGCATTTCAAAGTGTTCGTGATCAATATAGCGAAGCCAAGTCCCTCCCCCAGCAGTTCTCTAAAAAACTTTGACATGAACAATGCCTCCAGGTAAATATACTTCATTTAAAGCAGGGATTCAAAGCAATCCATTTTAATAGTGCAAGGTACATACAAAAACATTCCTTCAAATGTACATGATTATTCAAGAGTTTATGCTGATGAACAGGAAGTTGCTATCACAGTCTTTTTCTGGGCTGTATTTTGGGTACTATTGCGTCCTCAACAATGATAGAAAACCTGAGAAAGAAAAAAAAAAATCATATCCATGATTTCACAAGCACCACTGTTAAAAGTTAAAATCATTTACTTTTGAATTTTATGCAAACAACATGACAATTTACGTTTACATTTCGCCGTATGCTGTAATATATACATCTGTGATTACATGACAGACACTGAGGCGGAAATAGTTTTTTTCGTTACATGACATCTCAAACAGTAAATAATGGATGTATCTTTGACTGTGATGCCAACCCTTCCTTCTGCAGTAATCATTTGAAAAAATACATCAAATATGAACTGAGACGTAATCTCATAATATAAATCTGTGGTGTTGCAGACGGCTATTATTGCAGTAAGACATGTTGTAGCTTATAGTGGGGGGGCTTGTTGTTCAACCATCACTGAGATGAAAGAAGGTCAACAAGCCCAAATCACCAAACAAAGACGATTGTTAAGATTTTTCTGTGAAAGACTGATTAGTCAAATATTCAAGTAATGACATGTTTGATTAACTGTCATTGTAATGTGTTATTTTGGTGCTGACCTTCGGTTTTTGTCCAACCATAAGAGGTGGTCTCGGTCTGGATCAAACTAAGCCGTGGTTTGGTTAATTTTCAGTGGGGAAAACAACTTTTTGTAGTTTGACTGCAAGACATTGAGGAAAGCAGTAAGCAAATGAAAAAGAAAATAATGCAAACGCCTCAATGCTTTAAAAAACCGTAGACATTGATGATCAGTATGTTTCTGAATAAAACCATTCAAGTTACAATTACAAGAAAAATAATAATTTAATTTTGATTAGACCATTCCATTGCTTTGTCCCCATTTGCATTCATGCTCCCTGGTTCATATTTTATTGCTTTTTGCTGATACCCTCTGCAAGAATTTTAAAAAGATTATAATTAGTAGTAAAACTGTTAAAGTCTAGGCCCTTACATAAACATTTCCTGTATCAACTAAATTCAGAACTTAAAGGATTTGCGGGGACCTGTCATTAAATCTGATTTTATTAGTATCCAATACATTTTAAACTGGCAATAATTAGCAGCTCAAATATTCCCCCTCCATTTAAAAGTAAGTTGTTAACATTGCCCCTTGTGCCTTTAATAAGACATACCTTGAGCAGAGTAAGCAGTCAGTGCCATGGCTGATTATTTCTGCTATCAAGGGAATGCCAGCATGAAGACGGTGACACCACAAAACTGCTTTTAATCCATATTTTTGATAGAAAATCCTGAAAAAGTTTTGACTTGCTTTATGGTGTCATATTAGCATCTTCAGAGGTCCCGAGGGAAGGCTTAGAGTTACTTTCAGAATTAAAATCCTGTTTCTGTCAACATTAGAAAAGGTAACAAGCATCAGGCTAACTCAGTCGATAGAGAGCAACCAAAGTAGAAGTCACACTGACAAACGTGTTTAAAGAAAATGTGGAATCCTATCAAGACAATATTGGTGTTACCCAAAGGTCTGGACTTGGAAAACACCTGACAACACAAACAGAGGCCACGGAACAATTCCTTAACTGCCTTAGCCTCTAACAAACGGCATTTGTGCATTTTTACTGATTGTTGGTCATGAAATAAAAGTTGTCACATGTGCTAAGATCAAGTGCATCACATGGCTAAGCTGAAAAGCATGAAGACCAGACAGCCCAGTGAAATCACTGAGTGACACTAGAGACTGTGCTGCAGTACAGTGCACTCTTCAAGAAGGCGCTTTATGAATCTGCTGCCTTGGGGATTCGAACACCGTCAGGAAAGGCTGGGTTTAAACTGTAAGTCTGCAAATGAAATGGCCTTGTGCTCCAAACACAAACGTCCAAACAAGCAGCAAGTATCAAAAAGGACCAATATACAAAGTCCAGTACAAATAGGCTACATTATAGTGATGGGAGCTCTTATCATGGTTTTCAAACACACACACACACACACATACATACACGCACGCATACACACAGCCACGCACGCACGGATTAACGTACACAAGCACACAGTACTGCTCCACCTCTGTTAGTGTTAAGATCAAGTTCAACATTTACCATTTCATTTGGTCACATGACACCACAGTAACTACTGATCATGTCCAGCACCTTGAGTACCATAGAATTTTCTTTTCACACAAAAAATATTAAAAAGGAGAAATCAGAATCTCAGTCCGTGATGGCTGATATGTGAACATAAAAAAAAGAGATTTTAGAATTGACTGGGCCGTCTGAACACTGTAGAAAATAAATAGTTTCAATAAGAGGCACTGGGGTAGTTCAATGTCTCTGAAAGCTTCCAGATTGTCAACTCAGCAAGATCCACCGTCGCCACCTAGAGGAATAAAGAAAAACAATATAGTAGTACATTGGGACTGAAATGTGTGCGTGTACAAGGAAAGAGAAAAGCTAAACTAAATCTATGAAGAGACAGCAGCTAACCCTATATAACATGTGCATTACAAACCTCCATCAACAACACACACGTCATAGCCGGGAGTTTCTGAGTGATCACTTACATTGTGTTGACAGTTGGATCATGAAAAGACACTTCCTTCATTGGGTGAGACTGTGTGTAGAGGAATAAGGCTTTCACACAGCTCACTGTCTTCTGGCAGTCTGTGGGGAGGACAGAGCAGTGTGTACATCATCACAGTGGCCACTATCACAGAGCCGTGAGGATATTTGGTTCAGTGTCAGTCAATGCTCATTCACACAATGATCACATCATCTTTTATTATCTGTGGCTGATGTTGTCCAATGTCCAATATTTAGTCACATGACTGCCCAGTGGAGGACCGGAGGGTTAAATACCTTTGGATGCGATGTTTCCTGCATATGAAGGCGTATACTCTCCTCAGCCCCACCAGAACAGGGTCCCAGTTGTTGTAGTGGCATAAGACCGTGGCAATGATGAAGGAGAGGAAGACCGGGATCGCACCCGCAAAAAACAGCCAAGAAAAACGAACCTGTTCACACACACACACACCAAAGTCAGTAGTTATACCTATTTCACTTGCATTGCAGCAGTAACTTCCGAAAACACATTCAGGTATACAATATGATAAAAGTTACAATAGCTGTAAAGATAAGTTACCTTCTGCATACAAATGTCTGCCATGATAGAGAGCGGGATTGTGAGGCTCAGTGACAGAGTTCCAATTAGAGATGATGTGAGAAAACAGCCCCTGTAAACAGAAATCACATCACCTCCGATCAAAAATGAAAGATTTTTTAGACGTATATAATTGAAACCAAAGCTCTTTATAGGAATTAACTTGAATTGTGTAGCGTAGTATCTATATAGAAATTAAACAGTATAAAAAGGTTTGAAATAAATTCAGAATCTAAAGATCTTGTGACAAGAACTGTGACTCACCAGAGCCAGAGAAACTCTGAGAGAACGGTGCCAATCAGACCGTTGATGAGGATGTATGTCCACACCAGCTGGCTGGGGAGCTCGAAGGCCTCGAAGCCTGTGTAGTGAAGCAGGAGGAAGCCCGGCCACAGCAGCAGCAGGTTGAACAGACCCACAAACCCTAAGAGACACACAGCAGTCCAGCGTAGCTCTTAAGACGGCTTCTGTTGGCAATCGTCACTACAAGCGCATGTATTGAGAATGGTTACAAGGAACTAGATTTTACTGCTAACCGAGGGCTTTGACACATCGATTTACTGATGCTATAGAAAAAACAATATTACCTCAAAATGGATTATTCTATCTTTAGCTAGATACAATGTGACCACCTGTTTCCATTGTTAGCTGTTTGATTGACATCAGTCAACAGTTTGTCTCTGATTGTGATTAAACACAAAGTCATAGCCATGAGTGATGTGGGACGACCTGAAGCTGCCTCTGCTGCAAAAAAAGATTGACTTGGTCCTTACCAAAGAACATGGGGATGTCAAGCTTGTCCTCTCGATCCACCCGTCTCTTGATCATTACAATGTAGACAGCATAAAATATTGCCCCAGCCAGTGACCATAAGGAACCTTCGCAAAAATGTAAAAGTCGTTGCATTTGGAAAGAATCAAAATGTAGGATTTACACAACAGCGATGTTATGTGTGTGATTGACAGATACTTGCTGTCACCATGGTTACCTATGACACCTTTCTCATCAGGGCTTTCCATGCTGGAGAAACTCACCAGCGTCACACCTCCCATGCTGGAAAAAAGAGAGCTACTGTTACAGTAACTGTTTGATATATTGAAAACTACTATTCCGCAAAGTAGACATGGAAACACATTCAACACTTACCTCAGAGCCACAGCTAGCAGTTTGGACAGGGTGAACCGGTCACTGCTGTTGCTGGGAAATATGGCTGCTAAGATAAGCGTGAACAGGCCTAAAGGGGAGGGAAAGGCAAAGCACTTAATAGACAACCCAACCAAGAATCATTTTCCTGTTTTCCTTCCTTATCTGTTCATGCCGTTTACTTGGTTTTATGAAATTCTTAGTCACCTGAGGTGGATGACAAAATGTTGACAACTGCAACCTGCATGTCAGACAGGGCTTCCTGGTAGGACAGGTTAGCAAGGAACCACTGAAAGGCAAAAAAGAGGCAGGGTGAGAAAAATGACAAACACTCGACAAAGACTTGATAATGTTAAATTATAGGTTAATATTCCTGCTGATTCCACTTACCACAAAGCAGAAGAAGAAGCTGATTTTGGCCACATCAGTGATGGTTAACTTGCCCACTGTGTGCAGCATGGCTTCATGGTCCTTGGCTGCAGGGTAGGACATGCGGGACAGCTTGGCCTCCAGAGCTTGAGTGGAGGGCAGCTGACGCACCTCCATGATGTTACTGAAACGCACCCGCTGCTTTTTGGAAGCTGCTGGGAAGTGGAAAGGAGGAGAGTTGTGACTTAAATAGAAACCAAAACGCTATCAATCTGACAAAGCCTCTTAATGAGATCCTTGTTGATTCAGAGAGGGACAGAACGTCGGTACAAGACAAATAAAACAACCGTGTACTCACAAGTTTCTCCAAAATCAGTCAAATAATTTGAGTGTTCAGTGGGTACATCCTGGAACTTCACAGGCACATATAGCGGTTCACTCTGCAGAAGAGAAAGAGATTTCTTTTTAACAAGAAATAGTAAACAACAGTAGATTGTAGGTACAAATATCACTAAATCTGAAATTAAATGACATACCAATCGGTTGTTAACAGTAGTATCAGTGGTGCATGGAGCAAAGTAGGCCTCCGCATCAGCAAACTGCACAAAGATGTAATTGAAACAGTAAACACACTAAAACCAGTAATCCTGGTTGTGAATTCAATACATGCAGAGAAAAAAAAACATTTGAACATTCTGCCCCCATGTGGTGAGAGTGTGGCTTGACTCCTTACAAATGCAGAGTGACGGCGTTTCAGGGAGCCAGTGCACTGCTGCCTCCAGGGCCGCCACAGCAAGAAACCCAGCAAATATAGCACGAACATGGAGGTCTTGGTGAAAGTGCTGAAGAAGGGTTTGTTGTACTCCTGTCGCTTGAAAATGTACTGCAGAAACAAAATTTTAGTTTGTCAAGTTAAATTGAGTTCCCCCTAAGAGCATTTCAATAATTAGAAAGTAGAAATATTCATTGTTATAATACTATTTAAATTATAATAATGATATTTACTTATCTTATGCAACACCGTGTACTTGTAAAAAGAACACGTTGTTCGTTTAAACTTTCCAATTTAATGGAGTTGAAATGTTAACATTAAGTATTAAGTAATTCAATACTTTATCAAGTTCGGACAGTAAAGATATATGAGGCTGAGGGGCACAAACAAAAGTATTAAGTTAACACCATTGTCTGCTGATCTTGGAGCATCTCTGTGCGCTCAGGTTACAGAGTGCAGCTGCACGCCCTCTCTCATTACACTAACCCAACTGTGACAAAGTCCTTACTGAAGTCAGCTCAGAGGAGGCTACCCAAATGACGTCCACCAGTAGGAGTATCACCACCCCTAGGGCCATCCGCCTCCGCTGTGCTGCAGAGCTACCCTGAGAGCTCATCCGGTTCATGATGAATACCCATTCCATCAGGACACTGACAACAGAGAAAAAAAGGCACAAATATGCTGAACATTACTGGAATTCATAATCTAGCTCACAGCTGCAACAATCACAAAAAGACAATGAAATACAAAGGCATGTGGAACAACCATACAACTTTTTGGTGTGTTTGTGTGCAAAACGTTACCTGTGGTGTTTCTGGATAACAGCTCAGTGTCACTGTGCACAGCCAAACACCAAGCAGGGGCATTCACAGGAAACAAGAACCTACCACAAAATAAAAGCCAGTACAGACACTCACAGGAACAGACCACAGTGATGGAAACATACCCGAGCGAAGTAACATTGGGCTAAGAACCTGTTAGCTTCATGTCGGGAGGCAGTAAAATGTGCAGATGGAAGAACTAAGAGTAAACCAGAGCAGTAGTGAACTGCGTTAGCTTCCAGATGGTGATCTAACATCTGTAAATGAGCTGCTTCTTCGCTCCCTGAAAATCCGTCAACACACCTTTTTAGCTTTCAGTAGCTCTTCGGCTGTTAAAGGCGCAGTTTTAAACACAATATACCACAGACAGCAGCTGGTTCAGCCCCACCATGTCTGCAGCTAGCAGCTAACGTCGCTGTGCTACGCTCACTTGTTTATCAACATCCCACGAGCTAAGCGCTAACTGGCTGCTTCCGATCGATCATATGGTTGATTAAAGTCTCCATATTTACCTGAGAAGTCATTGATTTCGCATCATTAACCCCTTGTCTTTTCAACACAGTGAGATTAGAGACAAAATCAATCCGCTGTTACGATCAAATTATTGACAGCCCGATGGTTGTAAACATTAGCAAACCCTTCCCTCTTCATTATCAGGTGACATCATTTAACCGGCGCACAGACTTCTGGGATATGAAGTCTCAAAATATATACATATTTCATACACACCAAAAAAGCTTTGACTTAAATGAATTAAGTTGTGTTTGCAGAACATGGATTTCATACACATTCAAAGAAATACGTCATGGGGAAATTATACCCACAAACGTTTTAGTTGCAACTTTGCAGCACGTATTTGCACAGCGAGCCAGTATCAAGGGAGGCTGATCAATGATCATGTCCGTGACCTCCCTTTGTGTTGAGGGGATGACTCGGAGTTGATCCTTAACATGAGTATTAAACGTGGCGTCTATTCTATTCTATTTATCGTCACCATTCTTTTTTCACATTTTCTCGCAGGAATTCGCAGTCTCCAGCAGGGGGCGACCGCCTATGTTGCCAAGCGCTCAGTACACAAAAGAAGAAGAAGAAACTCCGCTTGGTAATGAAAAATGGCCCCTTCCCTTTGGTGAGAGCACAGTGAAGACAGCGCTTATTATTCCCTAAAAAGCGTTCTGTGTTGATACGTCTGTCATATCTGCCACATCGGTTGCTACCCTGACAACAGAACGAGCCCAAGTATCTGTGAGTAGCCACGAAAGATCTGTTCATGCAGCACCTCATAGGATTAGCATTGTGGTTAGCACGAGGCTACTTCTCTGGCTAGTGAGCTGAGTGTTTGTGATATTTAAAGCCTGGTCCCTAAAATGTTATAACTAATGCATTTTATCGGTTGTTGGTAGCATTGATGATTAGTAACTGTGGCCTCACACCGACTAGCTCAGCTGCAGTGTGACATCCTGGCGGGTATTGTGGTATTATTAATATCCACATTGATGTTTTCACAGAGATCCCGGGTTTGACATCATTGTTGAAGACCATGTTGGTCCCACAGTGAGCGACCCGTCACAGCATCATGGACCTTTCTTCAGAGGGAGGTGAAACCTCCCACGTGATCGATATGACCACGAGTGAAAAGGTAACGCTCTGCTGTTTACATCCCAGTGCTGAGTTACATGGATGCCTGAAAAGAATACCATCCATCTGAAACAGCTCCTTTCAGGACAAATGTCTTCCTACGAGGACTGTTGCAACAGAGAGATGGCAAAGGGTGGTGATGGGTTGGGAAGTGAGATGAGGAGAGAATTGAGTGAAGCTAGAAGTTGTTTTGTTGTTGTTGTTGGTTTGATTGGCAGCTGGTATCCTGTTTGTAGTTGCAATGGAACTGAGAGAGTTTATGGTCAGCCTCGTAGTCCAAGCTATCACAGTGACACGTGAAGCTAAATAGTGATAAAACATTGTGGTTATGTTGAGCCTGCTTGGTAGCACAGTCCCCAGAATGTCCGGCTGTTACATTACTAAATGAAGAATAACATAATCACTGTCATTTGGATCAGATGACCCCTGACCTTTCTCTCCATGTAGTAACAGTAAAGGTTTTCTCTTGTCCTCTCAGGTGGTGGATCTCCTCAATCAGGCTGCTCTGATAGCCACAGAGGAGAAGCTTGCTGTGCTCAAACAGGTTTGTTGTCTGGGTGAATCCTTGATTTCTTCAAATATGGTTTTCAAACGTTGTTCAGTGCAGATTTATTAAAAAAACAAACCATCTTAACCTGAGATCTGTGTGAAATTCAAGTATTTTCCCATGAAGAGAGATAAAATGTTTTCCAATATTATCAATGTACGCTATAATGTATTTGTACGTGCCTGGTGCGTCCCCGTTCTATGTTCCAGTATGTGTTGGGATGAGATTCACATAGAATCAGTGACTTGATTTCAAATTTCAGGTTCAGGAGCTTATCATCAACAAGGACCCCTCTCTTCTTGACAATTTCTTGGATGTAAGTAAATCTTTGTGCACCTTTTATTAAATTTTTTTATATATACATATGTTTTATAATTGTTTCATTTTTTCACCCTTTAGGAGATGATTGCGTTTCAGACTGACAAGTCCATTGAGGTTAAAAAGTTTGTCATTGGCTTCATCGAGGAGGCCTGGTGAGAACAAGTTATACATTTCGTGTTCATGACAGAAAAATATGTCGGCAACGTTTTGAATCCTTGATTGTTTTGTGTGTTTCACAGTAAGAGGGACAATGAGCTCCTCCTCAGACTGATTGCCAACCTGAACATGCTGCTGAAGGATGAAAGTGTGAATGTGGTGAAAAAAGCCATTCTCACTCTCACCCAGCTGTACAAAGTTACTCTACAGGTATGGACAGTTATCCATGAAATGCTTACACAACTTACACATTATGGACCTGTGTGATTCACTGACAAGAGGAAATGTGGTACATGTGAGGAAGTCTGGTTTTCATAGAATTCACAATCAAATCAATTGGCATCACTGCTGTCAGATGTCGATTCACACTTATGCTCTTTTGTGACAGTGGCTGGTGCGCTCCAAAACAGTCTCAGACATGCAGGAGGCATGCTGGGATATGGTAACACAGATGAAAGGGGATGTCCTGGCCCAGCTGGATTCTGAAAATGATGGCGTGCGCACTCATGCCATCAAGTTCACAGAGTCACTGATTATCAGTCTGTCGCCGCGGACATCAGACTCTGACATCCCCAAAAGACAGGAGGGTGACATCAGCCTGGATAAAGTCCCTAAAGATCACTCATACATTCGATATGGTACAGATAGAAGAATCACTGGGAAATTGATTTATATATTTTTTTATTTCAGTTCAGTCTATTCAATTTTGTATATTCTCAATTTTCAACAGATGTCTTGTGTGAGGAGGGAAAGTCTGCGCTGGACAAGCTACTGAAGTTCATGGTCCATCCTGCCATTTCCAGCATCAACCTCACTACAGCACTGGGCTCACTGGCCACTATTGCCCGTCAGAGGCCCATGTTCATGTCAGAGGTGGTGCAGGCTTATGAGACACTGCATGGTGAGTCCATCGGCCAGTGTTGTGTAACACACACTCAACTTCACTCTGTGTCATATGAAATAATTTCACATGATATATTAGATACCTATTTCTTTCTTTCCGTTTAGCAAACCTGCCACCAACCCTGGCCAAGTCCCAGGTGAGCAGTGTGAGGAAAAACCTGAAGCTGCACCTAGTAGCAGTCCTCAAGCATCCCTGCAGCCTGGAGTTCCAGGGTCAGATCAGCACCCTGCTGCTGGACCTGGGAATGCCCCAGAGTGAGATAACGCGCTCCACACCTGCATTGCGCGAGCAGCGCAAAAGACCTCGCCATGAACAATACACAGAGGGAAAGAAGGTCAAGATGGGTGAGTGGGGATCACAGTCATATTCAGCGTGTTATGACTTAAGTTTAAGTGTTTATCTGCAGAATGAGTGTGCCACATACACTATGCAGTATTTCTGATGTACGTTTTTCTTGAGTTTAGAACCAAACTTGATGGAAGATGATGAGGACAAAGAAGAGCCTGCTCCTCTCGCTGCCCCTAAACCAGCAGCGGCTCCAGTCGTACAGTCTGCCATTGACCTCACAGCTGAGTTTCTGCACCCGCTGCTCAACCCACAGAATGTTGCCAACCTGGTGAGCAGCCACCACCTTTTTATAGTTTGTTTCTCATTTATGATGAGAAACAATGAGATGAATGAGACTGTGACAGTTCAGCTTATATCTCTGTTGCTGTTCAGGTGCTCATCAGCATGGTCTATCTGCCGGATGTCATGCCAGCATCCTTCCAGGCCACATACACGCCTGTGGAGTCAGCAGGCACAGATGCACAGATTAAACATCTGGCCAGGCTGATGGCAACACAGATGACTTCTGCTGGGATTGGTCCAGGTTAGTAACAAACACATCCACTGTCATCAGAGGGCATAACATTTTTTTTTGTTATCTATTTATACTTGCCATCATCAGTTATGTGCTGTTTTAATTTTGATAATAGTATATGCCACACTCATGTACTTTATATTGTAGGACTTGAGCAGTGCAAAGCCAGAGAGGGTGAGGCATGCAAAGAGGAAGGTAGTGAAGAAGACTCTGCATCTAAAGACCTGCTCATCAAACGTAAAGTTCCCGCTACGATGATGGGCCAAGCGATCTCCGTGGTGGGAGGCTACTCAGAAAACGTTTCTGAGGTTTCCAGTCTCACCGCCAGTGTCAAGAGGCTTCCTGAGCCCATCCTGCCCACTGCACAAACCAAGTGAGTTCAAACCAGCTGCTATCACACCAGCTCTGAGAATCAAATCATCTCCTGAAAGTTTTCATAGTGACTGCATGTGAGAAGACGAATGTCCTAATCAGTTGCTGCGGACATTCTCCAGAGTATCTCTTGCTGACCTGCTGTTAAAAACTCTGGATAATGTCTGAATGCACCCGCACACAGCTTATGCAGTTTATGATTGTGTTCTTTTCTAGAATGGCAGGGGCAAGTGGGAGAAAGAAGGTGTTTCGGTTGTCAGACGTCGTCCAGCCTTTATCAGACTCCCAGATCGAGACATTGACCTCAAAGGCAATCAAACGCATCCTACATTCAGAGAAGGCTATTGCTCAAAGTGGCATGTCCCATGTAAGTACTCAACGTGCATACAGTTTGTAATGATCCCCTTTTGTGCCGGTTTCATGAGATGACCATATTACATCTGTGTGGCAGGTGCGAGTGAAGCTCCTCTCCAGGCTTGTGACACAGTTTGAAGGGATGATGAAAGAAGATGTGCTGGAATTTATTCTCGATGATATTAGGACCAGGAGCGACCTGGCATTTTCTCTCCTCTACCAAGAGTACAACACGTACCTCAGCCAGCTGCCCTCTGGGCTGTTGGAAAGTTATGATCACTGTCTCTACACGCTGCTGTCAGGCCTGCAGGAGAAACCAGAACAGAGAGATGGGTGAGGAAATATTGTTTGGTCTCTTACTGATAGTTAATCAAATTGACAGACATGGTTTACTGGACATACCTTCTGTATTGACTGATCATTGTTTATTTTCTGAGAGCATGATCCAGTCACCTGCACAAACTGACTCTTTTCTGACTGAATATTTTCACATTCTGTCTCATAAAGTCTCTTCACCAAACTGGTACTGGAGGCCCCCATTATAACAGAATCGGCTTTGGAAGTAATAAGACGATACTGTGAGGATGAGGTAGGACGAAGACATAGCTTGCTGTGTAGTGTTAAGTCCTTACACATTCACTTCATTCTTTGACTTAACCTTTGTTTCAGTCTCGGGTGTATTTGGGCATGACGACTCTGAAGGAGCTCATCATCAAACGACCATCAAGGCAATTTCAGTATCTGCATGTGCTTCTTGATCTCAGCTCACATGAAAAAGAGAAGGTGATAATATTTCTTGTCCTTATTTTGTTTAAGTGCAGCTCACACCTTTGTACATTCCTGAAAAGTTTTTTTTCTGTGGCTGCGTTTTCAGGTGCGGACCACTGCCTTGGCCTTCCTGAAGCGTATGTATGAGAAAGACCAGCTCAGAGACTACATCGAGAAGTTTGCCCTGAACTACCTGCAGCTGCTCGTCCATCCCAACCCTCCATCTCTTCTCTTCGGGGCTGACAAAGACACAGGTTTGGGATGCATACAGATTTTTTTAATATAAGGCTTATAAAAGTGTTTTTCCACACTTGGATGTAAAAATTAGCAACTTGTTGTCATGAAGTGTTTTCCTGCTCACTGCACGCTCACTTTCTTTTTTTAATTTTGTTCACTTTTCCTGGCTCATTATTTCCTTCGACCCAAATAAACATGCATCTTCTGTGTCATCAGTCGACTCCTGTAACCTCACATTTTTTGTGTGTTTGACACAGAGGTGGCTTCTCCTTGGACTGAAGAGACCGTGAGACAGTGTCTGTTCCTCTACCTTTCTCTGCTTCCTCTAAACCACCGCCTGGTCCATGAGCTCGCTTCTGTCTACACCGAGGCCATCGCTGACATCAAGCGCAGCGTGCTTCGAGCAATAGAGCAGCCTGTAAGTCACCCCTCACTCTTATTCCGTCTTTTGGAGGATGCTGATGAACATGTATATAACAACTGTTTCAAGACCTAGAGGGTAAAAAGCGTCTTTCAAATATGTTCAATGAAAAAAGTGATGTTGAGACCATGTAGTTGTGTTGAGTTAAAGAGATCACAACCAAAAGCTGTAATTAATTGTTCATCACGAGGTTCTGTGGGTGATAAGGTTCCAAGGAATTTGTTTCTCTGTTTATCACAGCTGTTCCTGGAGCTGTTCCAGAGTTCCTGGAAATACAAGCATGACTAAATCAAATGACGGCAAAGTCTTGACAGTGTGTGTCTATTTTTGCGTTCATATGTTTTTAACTGGATTGTCCATGAGATAAGATAAATGAGAGCAAAAGCTACAATTAAAACAATGAAAATCAAAAGAAGGAAGCAACTGTCTGAAGTTTGACGTTAACAACAAATTAATCCACCAAAGGAAGAAACTCGGTTATTAAATGCACGTCTTGAGCTGGGTTCATTTTGAACTATAATAACTGTGTTTGTTCTCATCATGTCTGTAGATCCGTGGAATGGGAATGAATTCGCCAGAGCTGCTGCTTCTGGTTGAAAACTGTCCTAAAGGAGCAGAGACTTTAGTCACTCGCTGCCTGCACATTTTGACTGATAAAGGTAAAAAGAAATTGCAAGAAAGAATTTTAGTTTTGCATAATAAATCAAATAAGTGATGTAAACGGTTTATTTCCTTGATGCAGTGCCTCCATCTCCTGAGCTAGTGGAGAGAGTTCGGGATCTTTACCATAAACGTGTGCCAGATGTCCGTTTCCTAATTCCAGTCATAAATGGCTTAGAAAAGGTAATATTTTGATCCCAGGTGTTATTTTGTTGCTGAGTGATTTGGAGAATGATATATGTGTGTGTGTGTGTGCGTGTGTGCGTGCGTGCGTGCGTGCGTGCGTGTGTATATATATGTATGTTTGTCACAATGCATCCTCTCCTGGATTTTTATTCCGTAATTCAAGAATGAAGTCATCCAGGCTCTGCCCAAGCTCATCAAACTCAACCCCATTGTTGTGAAGGAGGTGTTCAACCGTCTGTTGGGAACTCAGCACAGTAAGAGTCAATTATGTCTTTCACCAGTGGATGTCAAGCTGTGTTATTTTATACATATCAGCACACTCACTGTTATATGTTGTCTTTCAGGTGAAGGAAGTTCCTCTGTGTCCCCTCTCACCCCAGGAGACCTGCTCATTGCCTTACACAACATATATATGTATGTTTGTCACAATGCATCCTCTCCTGGATTTTTATTCCGTAATTCAAGAATGAAGTCATCCAGGCTCTGCCCAAGCTCATCAAACTCAACCCTATTGTTGTGAAGGAGGTGTTCAACCGTCTGTTGGGAACTCAGCACAGTAAGAGTCAATTATGTCTTTCACCAGTGGATGTCAAGCTGTGTTATTTTATACATATCAGCACACTCACTGTTATATGTTGTCTTTCAGGTGAAGGAAGTTCCTCTGTGTCCCCTCTCACCCCAGGAGACCTGCTCATTGCCTTACACAACATAGACTCCACCAAGTGTGATATGAAGTCTATCATAAAAGGTTTGTGGTCAGTCTGTTGGTAACATGCATTACACTGTTTGTGGCTTATTCTTCTTCTTCTCTTCTTTGATTGGCGGCTGGCATCCAGTTTCCAGGTGCATTGCCACCACCTACCTTACTTTATGTGTGTTCTCTCCATCTGTTTTCTCTGAAAATATTTTGTCCTCTTTGTGTCTTGACTGCAGCTACCAACCTCTGCTTTGGGGAAAAGAATGTTTACACATCCGAGGTTTTGGCGGTGGTGATGCAGCAGCTGATGGAGCACAGTCCCCTCCCCATGCTGCTCATGCGTACCGTCATTCAGTCCCTCACCATGTATCCCAGACTGGGCGGCTTTGTCATGAACATCCTGTCCCGCCTCATCGTGAAGCAGGTCAGCGGCAAAGTCCTGCAGTCATGATGTCCAGTGTTCGTTGTTTGTCAATTGTGTCCCTAATATTTATGTCTATGGTCTGGTTAAATAGATAAGAATTTGTCAAATTAATATTGGACTGGAGAAAGTTCAC
The DNA here is from genome assembly GCA_016785235.1 of Pseudorhombus dupliciocellatus. Lineage (NCBI taxonomy): Eukaryota > Metazoa > Chordata > Actinopteri > Pleuronectiformes > Paralichthyidae > Pseudorhombus > Pseudorhombus dupliciocellatus. Next base: position 1,924 of record JAFBJW010000485.1, on the reverse strand, counting down.
AAATAGATGTCAATCCTGATCAGAATTTTGTGCTGTGTGTCACTGGTTGTTATGCTCCTCTGTAGGTGTGGAAGTATCCTAAGGTGTGGGAAGGATTTGTGAAATGCTGCCAAAGGACCAAGCCTCAGTCATACAGCGTGCTCCTACAGCTGCCGCCCGCCCAACTGACCAGTGTGTTCGAACGCTGCCCAGAGATGAGGGATCCTCTTCTACAGCACGTCCACTCCTTCACCCCTCATCAGGTAACGAGTGAAATAAACCTCATTCATAGTCCACAGTTCAGTCTCTTGGGCTTTTCTTGGTTACTAACTGTCCATGTTTCTCTATAACAGCAAGCTCACATACCCACCTCCATCATGACGATCCTGGAAGCCAATAAAAAGCCACAGCTGAAACCAGTAGAGCCTGTTGAGGAAAAAGAGGTAATGGATAAAGATGCTGCTCCCACTTTACTGTGCCAGAAAATTGTTTTTGTCCTTGAGTGAAGTGCTGTATGTATGGATATGCGCATGTTGCACCTTTCTGATGGTCCACAGTTTTTAAACATCAATGAGGCATCACTCTGTTCATTTGCTTATCATTGGGTCCCTCTCTACTTTATCACACAGATGGAAACACTCAGTGCTCCAGCTGCCCCAGTTTCAGAAATGGGTCCCACTGCAAACCTGAAAGAAGCAGAGATGGAAGCCGAGCCGGTGCAGCAGGAATCGTTCAAACACAAGCCATTCCAGCAGGAGCCGGTCCAGCCAGAGCCAGTCCAGCCTGAGCCGGTCCAGCCTGAGCCTATTCTTCACACGCCAGCCATCATGCAGGATGAAGAGCCAATGGAGCAGGAAGAGTGCGAACCTGTGATACAAGAGGAAAGTGTTGATACGGTCTCCCAGGTAGGTTCAATGAACTGAGATTGCCATACATCATATAAAATTGACCGATAACATCAATCTGTTAGTGTACAAAGTCCAGATTAGATCTGGCAATGAAACCATATGAGCTTATTTGTGCAACAGATCTGCTAGACGACAAAATGTTAAGATAAAGTGTATTTAAAAGTGGAATGGTTTAGTTTATCAAGATCCCCAATAGCTAATATTCCACACAAAGAGAACTGAAATATATATTTTTGTTTCTCAGGTGGAATTGGAGAGAGCAAGTGAGACTCCTTCACCTCAGCCAGAACCAGCTGAGAAGCCATCAGAGGTATCTCAGCCTGAACCTTCGGACCACCAGGAGCCAGAGAGCGATGCTCAAGCTGAAGTCATCGGCTCTGATGCTGAAAGCGGAAGCGAGGATATGGAATGACAAATCCCCCTCAAAATCAAAGAAACTCCAGTTCACTTTTTAGAATTTTGTGAGAACAATTCTTTTTGTATTTGTAGAAAACAGACTGAGGAAATAGAGTACAATAATGTTGTGTATGGAAGCATTCCATATGTCTTCACTATTATGGGTTGGTAAATAAACTAACAAAACAATGATAATGTCTTTGTCCATTATTTTTCCCCAATTCTGACAGCTGCTAATCAGACTAAACTTACTCTCTTTATTTAACCCAGTGGTTCCCAAACATTTTCTGCTGGGCCCCCCTTTGGTACATAACAATTTTTTGTGCCCCCCCCCACTCCAAAAAAAGTAACATACGTACACATTTTGTTTTCAGAGTCCATTGCAGTTTATTTCACACATTGTAATGAATACAAACATCAACCCTAACTGCAGATTCTAATCAGTGAAACAGTTTTCAAGCACTCTGTGTAATTATGTTCATTGTAACAGCTTTCTTTTTTTTAATATTCAACATTTAATCATTTTGCATTTTTGAAAAAATTGCCTCTCTGCAAAAATGGGATTTGTTAGTATGACCAGAAATCAATGAAAAAAAAATTTTTTTTTTGCCCTGAAATCAATGAAAACATCATAGGGTAGC
>JAFBJW010000476.1:142693-263643 GCA_016785235.1 Pseudorhombus dupliciocellatus | reverse complement strand
TTTTTTGCCCAGAAATCAATGAAAACATGATAGGCTAGCATGTCTTATGCTGAAATGTCCAAAAATCGATTTTTTCCCACCCACCAAATTTTTTTTTGGCCAAAAATTGCTGAAAAACTCATAGGTTAGTATGACTAACCTAGTATCTTCCCCCCCCCCACCGCCAATTTTTTTTTTCGTCCAAAATCAAAAAGTCATAGGTTAGTATGTCATAGGTTAAGTCATAGGTTAGTATGTCATAGGTTAAGTCATAGGTTAGTATGTCGATTTTTCCGAAAAATAAATAAAAATTCTGTCAGAAAATCGCTGAAATACTCAAAGGTTGGTATGTTGTTTTTTCCCTCTAAAATTTGTTTTTTTGGTTCAAAAATTGATGAAAAAGTCATACATTAGTATGTCTTTTTTTTCCCCAAAAAAGTTTTTTTTAATCCGAAAATTTATGAAAAAGTCAGGTATGTCAGTTTTTCCAATAAAATACTAACATACTAACAAAGGTTAGTATGTCGACCTCCCCCCCACCAAAAACAGAAACCATCTGAAAATCAATGAAAAAGTCATAGGTTAGTATGTCGATTTTTCCCAAAAGAATATTTTTTTTCACCCATAAATCGATGAAAAGTCATCGTAAGTCGATTTTTCCCCAAAAAATATTTTTGTGGAAGTTGTGGAGGTGAACTTCCAAGAATCAGTAATACAAGAAATGAGTCGAAAACATTGTACGCTGATAAAATATCTATTTTTATTCTAACATTTACCTTCATGCCACAATCTGCCATCAATCCCCTTCTAAAAAAAGTCCTCAACCACGGACAAGAGATTTCAACTTAACGGTCGGCATATATAAAGTCCACTTCCAATAAAGTCAAGGACAGCAACAGGAAAAGAGAAATAATAAGTCAAATGTAATTTCCAAAATGCTTTTTTGCACAAATAACACTCAGGTAATATTGTTTTTTTTTCTATTTAGAATAAAATGATAATTGAATAACATTTACACATCAAGCTGACGAGACTGGGTTCTCAATCACAATACTACTGGAAATGTAATTTATGCAATCCAGTAAGGAACATTCAAGATGTCAAAATTACCATGTGGAACTCATCGGGGGGTAGTGCTGCAAAAAACCTCTGGACATGCACTGAAACGCAAAACACCAATGACCGTTCAAATGAAAAAACAGAAACATGGGAAATGAAACTTGTGCCTCAGCAATTTGTCAGTTTATATCACGTGATTACCTGGACTGTTTTCCCTTAGACATTTCTCAAAATGTAACACGCCTTCAATATTCAATAGTCAGGTTTAGTAACTTTGGATAAACACTGCAGTTTCGGCAGAACTCAGACTTTTTCTTTCCCCGTTGAGATGCATGCAGACTCTGAACATGTTAAGATGGTTTTCCTTTCCATTGAATCAAAGCTTGTGCAGATCTATCCACAGCTAACTCGCCAAGCTAGCGCTGCCTCAGCATTTATGTCTGTGACTGAAACAATTAGGAAGAAATCACAGCTAAATAAATTTCAAAGTCTCAAACCACTCCATTAAAATAAATCCCGCAGCAGGATGTTTTCTGACAAAGTAAGGCACAGTGACCAAAAAAAGTTTATTTTTAAAACCAGGTCAAAACAATCTAAAATGGACATCAATAGTTCCTTTTCTTCCAAACAATTTGCCAGCTAGAGACTCAATGCACGAGGCAACAAGATGAAAGCAACATCAGGGCAAACATGGAATCCAAACGGACAGTTACCCGTTAGAGCTGAGTGAACGTTTGTGTGCTATTTTACATAAGAACAACGGACACGACCACAGTCCAACAAGGAAAGTTCGTCACGACTTTAAAAATAGCATCCGCACGATTCCAGGGACCCCACAGAAGCGTTCTTCTCCACTGGGCGTCTGACTTCCATTAATATACAAGCCCTCGAGTTCTGTGCTGTACAGGGGTTCCTTCTCCTCACAGCGCCAAAGTCTGTGTGAGAGCCGACGCTTCCTCCGCCGCTCTGGAGGAGCTGGTCCGTCCCGCTGCGGAGGAGACTGCTTCCTGTCATGTCGATCAGTATATTCCAAAACATCGCGTCGAGTCAGCGGCCTTTTGTCGGCATTTTGGATTCAAACTCGGGGCACGAAACAAGAGGAGGAGGATGGACGCGGGAGTAGAGCCGTCGTCTGCTGGAGGGGGCAGTTCAACATGTGGACACGGACAGAGTCCAAATGCAAAACCAAAACGAATGGAGGCAGCAGATGAGAGTTGCATATCGTGGACTATTGGACGCCAGTGTTGCGGTGGGTGAGTATGGGCGGAGGCTCTGGGGCGCAGGAGCCCGGCGAGGCCAGGCTAACCCTCATCCTCGCCGTCTTCCTCCAGCGCCTCCTCGAACACTCGCTCCGGTAGCCTGAAGCATTCCTCGAAGAAGTTGACCAGAGACTGACTGAGGTGCTGCCTCGTGGCTTCACTGTGGGTGAAGTGGCCTTCGTCTGGGTAGATCTGAGAACGTGAACCCAACAGGTTTAAGTTCCCAATCCCACCTCTCACCTAAAACTTCTTCATACTTTCAACAACTCGAGAAAAGTTGTTTATTGAAAACATAGTCAGCCAACTGGCATAAATCATGCTCCTCACTTGAACCAGAAAGCAAAAGGCTAATTTTTTTAAGCACTATTTTTTGTCCAATAAACTGCTTCTCAATTTAAAATGGTTTAAAGTCAGTCCCTTTAACTGATAATGTATTTTCTTTAAATCAGAAATGTGTTCAGGACCGAGGGGACGTTCGTTTCATGACCTCAACACATTTTCTCGGAGTATTTCACTCGTGTTGAAGCTGCTGGAGAAACCGGGCTGATGTGTGAGCGCAGGAACTCGTCCGCCGGTCAATAACGAGCTGGGATGAACATCCAGCCGCTCCTCACGCTATCTTAATTGGATTAGCGCTGGTGTTAATGCAGTTTGCCCACCGAGGTCTCATAATCTCATTATGTGGAATAAAGGCGTTGTTAGCAGCTAATCCTCCGCCGGGACCCAGGAGTCCCACCAGGCTGGAGACGAGTGCTTGTGGAGGGCGGAGCCACGTACCTGTAAAGTGTAGTTGGCGTTTTCATTGATGAGCTGGGCAATGAATTTTGCCGTGTGTTGGAAATGAACTTTTTCTGCAAATGCAGAAGAAGAAGAAAAGCTCAGAGATTCATTTGTTTTCTTTGCACGTTCCAATAACTCTCGACTTACCGTCGGCTGTCGGATGGATGATGAGAAACTTCTTGTCCATAAACTGTGAAGCTCTATGCGCTAGATTTGCCATCTGCGGGGGAAAGGCAGAGAATTGAATCTTACAATATATAAAAATATTATATGAAGATCCCAATGATGAAATCTTACTGCGTATGCACGTGGATCCGGTTTTGGCAACCCCAGATACCGCTCTGAAAATGCAGACGCTGGAAATAAAGGATGCAATTAGAATGTGTCTTGAAGATAAAATCGTGTTTCACTGTGAACAATTTTAAACAAGAAAAGTCGAGACCTTTGGCTTTTTCTTCTCCACAGTCACATACATGGAGCTGCTGTTAAGTCTCTACGCCGCCGCTGACCGTCATCATTTGAAATTCTAAACTCATACCGTGTCACGCCGTCTCTCTCAGCCCCCCCCTCCCAGCAAAGCGAGGGAAATCAAATAGATGAGAAATTCGTCACACCGCCAAAACCAGCTCCTCCTTAATTTGCCGTTTCCTGACTCGGTGAATCTGCTGCTGCCGTCCTCCATCCCTCTTTCTCCTTCACCCTCCTCTAGCGCACAATCCTGCATATTATTCCTCTGGTAGCTGCGGTGACAGATTCACATCGACTTCCTGCCGCCGTGACCACACGTCATAAAAGAGATTTTCCTGCTCACCGTATAATTCAAAATCTGTGATGGGCGACAGCACCGCTCCACATTTCACGGGAGTGTCCTCGCCGCTGACCAACAAGCTGGTCACGTAGCCGCCATATACCTGACACACAAAAGACATCACAGATGGTGACGTCCACAGACACGTGTTCCATCCCCCTCAGTTCTGCGCTGACCCGTCTCTCACCTGTCCAAAAGCTCCAACTCTGGTTTTGTCAATATAGGGCTCTTTCAAAATAAAACTGCAACAGACAAACACAGATTCGCTAGAAAGGTTATTTTGCGACCCCTGAAGTGACTCCACCCACAGTGAAGTGTAAACGCGGCGCTCTGCTGCGCACGTACTTGAGCGCATCCTTCTGGTCCTGCTCCTCGAACACGCCCACTTTCTTCTGGATGCGGTGCAGCAGGTTGGTGCCCTGGAAGCCGCTGCCCCGGCCGTCGCAGCGCATCACCACGGCGCCGAAGCTGCTCACCAGCACCGTGGTCCAGTCCATGAGAAACCGCTCCGACACCGTCTGACCACCGGGGGTCCCGTCGCTGCACATTGAGAGCACAGACTGATCACACACACACACACACACTGCTACGTTCCATTTGAAAAGACTGAAGTATAAGCGTGTACTTTCATGTCATGTAGTATTGTCTCAGTTATCCTTTGATGGGTTCTTTCTAGGGTTAATAAGCGCAGCCTGGCTGACAGTTACAGAGTGAATAACAAAACAGTGATGAAGGAGCCGGAGCAACAGCGGGGAGTCATCACCCATGGAGAGCACAAAGCAACACCTTCTCGGGTTTGATGATTAAAGTTTTGAACAACACATCAGAGGAGCGAGGACGTGAGTCACGCCAACTTCCACTCACACGAGCAGCAGCAGCGGGTAGTGCGCCGTGTCCACGAAGCCGGCGGGCTTCAGGATCTGCACGGACAGAGCTGCGAGGACGACACGACAAGACAAAGACACTTCAGCGCAGTCTGATGAAACACAACATTTAATTATTGCTCCCCATCTCCCGTGATTACAAGCCGTGCGTCAACTTATGTGTTTTTCAGAAATCTAATTAATTGGTAGACGCTAAACAAATGAAAAACAGATTTTAATTGCAGGAAGTGAAAAAAGCTGTGATACCTCCTCCCTGGCGGCAGCTTGACTGATGTGTTTTCAGATTAAATTATAATTAAAACATCACGGTTTGATACAGCAGGAGAAAAAAGTAATTGAACCTTTTAAAATTGCTTTTTTTTGCCCACATGAATTTGTCATAAACTGGACAAAAACAATAAGCTAATACCTGAGTCTTCTATATCATCTGATTATCTCGGGGGTTTTATTGAACACATCCATTCAGCACTGACAGCACGGGCGCACCTTTAGGTTTTAATAACTGCTTGAACCTCCTTTGGCAGCAATAACACGAACAAGTGCCTCCAGCAGCGACTCACTCCTCACACTGAAGTTGCTGCTGTGCCACTTCTCTGAAAACTCTCTCGCACGCGCTCACGTGACGTGCGACACGTACTGTAATCGTCCATGTTGATCTCCTTGTACTCCACCATGGGCATCTGCATGGAGTCCAGGGTCAGCCTCAGGTTCTCATTGCTCTCCAGTTTAAAGACTTCTGTGATACCTGCCGACAGAAAACAAGAGGCCAAACGTCTGTTTACTATTTCATTGTGGTTAAAGTTCAACTGAGAGATGGTCTTCAAACAAGAACCCCCCCGACAGAGAATCTGTGGCCTGGATTCTCTGGAGGCAGGTGGTTTGTGCAGCGACGCGTCGCGCTCGTTTAACGTGTCAGTGTGGGAACAACCTGTGTAATGAAATCAAACTGCAGACTTTTAACATGGTCAGGGCGGCGACATCATGCTGATAGAAGACGACTGACACACACGCAGTAATCACGTTAGTGCATGCTGATGTTGCTGTTGGGCAGCTCATAATTTAATGAGGACATCCATTGTGAGGAGTAATGTGATTACTCCCATCACAGCGGACTTGGCTCTCAGACAAACGATGACTCAGTGCACAGGTGCTCACGGCCATATTGGACAAGGTCGCTCGTGGTGACGCTGCAGATGCAAATGTGTGATTTGAAACACTCACTTTCCTGCGTCTTGTAAACGGCCACAAACGGGACGTCAGGGCCTGAGGAGAGAAAGGGGGGGGGGGGGTCAAACACTTATTACGTCATCATCATCATTGTCTTGATTTGTTTAATGCATCAGCTGGAAAAGCTCGCCCACATCAAGGCCCAGGTGCTCACGGCCATATTGGACAAGGTCGCTCGTGGTGACGCTGCAGATGCAAATGTGTGATTTGAAACACTCACTTTCCTGCGTCTTGTAAACGGCCACAAACGGGACGTCAGGGCCTGAGGAGAGAAAGGGGGGGGGGGGGGGCAAACACTTTTTTCTTCATCATCATCATTGTCTTGATTTGTTTAATGCATCAGCTGGAAAAGCTCGTCCACATCAAGGCCACAAGCAAAGTCCCTCAAAAGCCGAGGACGGACAGAGGACGGACAGAGGACGGATCAGTCCACAGAAACAGAGGCTTCCTTCCTCTTCTCTAGGTAATAATTCTTCACCGACTGTCATCGATTTGAATGGATTCTAAAAGTGGCACGTGTTTTTAGTGCATGAATAAATGATGAGAGTCACAGGAAGGTTTAAGATGTGTTGGCTGGAATAAAATATAATTTGATTTGATCCTTGATTCATCAATTACAAACAAACATGTGACCTTATTCAACAAGCAAACATCCACATCGCAGCAATCAAAGCGCCACTGCGACGTAAAGCATTAAAACGTTAACGACCGTCCGTCATCGGCTGGACTCGTAATTAAAGCAGCTCCAGCTCTGTCCTTCATGAAGTCGTTAGGGCGAACAGAGCGCAGCACAGGCAGAGAGGGAGACATGCGGCGTTAGCTACCTTGGCAGTTGAGAAGGAAATAGCTCAGGTTGTGGCTGAAGGAGCCGCTAATGTAGCCACAGCTGTCGGACAGGGCGCAAGACAGGCAGCGGCGGTTGAAGGAACCAAAAGTCTCGGCACTAAGAAAAGAAGGAAGACGGCCGAACGTTTGCAGAATTCTGTTTTCATCCACGTGAGCAAATGTCAGGAGCTAAAAACAAATGGGTCGAGACGTTACCTGTACAGATGCCTTCGCTTCGGCCCGTCCTCGGTGCTCAAGAAGTATCTGAGGTCACGCAAACAGAACACGTGGTTTATTTGTGAGTTCCAGCACCGAGCTCGTTGGGTTGTTTTAAATCAGAGATGAATCTTTTAGAAAAGAGGTCGGTGAAATCGGAGCCCTGTGAGCATGAGGCTTGTTTTTTCAGTCAACGCTGGAAACAAAAGATGGACTGTGTTCCTCATGTCAGTGGGATCACAGCTGCCTCTTGGCCCGGAGCGTGGGCGTGAAATTATCTGGGAGTGACGGCGATGAGTCACAGCTCTGAATGCGGTGAACGCATTCAGAGCAGTTTACTGTGTGAGAATCTAGGAGCTGCTGCAGGAACACTATGGACGATCAGGACGCTTCTCAGAGCCACATCAACAGAGTCATGGAGGAGCTGAGGTTCAGCACCATGGACAGAGACACAGGCCATTTAAACGTGTGGGCTGTTTCTCTGTCCGTGGTGCTGAACCTCAGAGCTTCCTCATCATAAACATATAACTGATGTGTAACTGTATTACTCATAAAAGGTTTAAAAAATTAATTCTGAATCCTTCCTTTCTTTCGTGTTCGGGCTGCGTGCGCGGCTCTGGCCGGATCATCAAGTTATTTCCTCACGTGTCACGTCATGGTTCCTCATTACTCCAGACACAGCTGACACGATTATCGTGTCAAGCCAAGGTTACAGAGAGAATAAATCCTTTAGGCCTCCGCATGTCTAATCTCTGTGGCTTGACAGGATTTAATGAGTCCTCAATACATTCATTTATGCTGCATCAATGTGACTTTTGTTGGCTTGCAAATAAATAACGTGCACAGCAGAAAAACACAGGAGCATCTCACATCAGCTGGCTCTCCTCGTTGTAGGCCAGGACCTGGGTGACGTCCCAGTCTCCAGAGGTGATGGACTGCAGCGTGTCCGTACTGGTGTTGGGCTTGGAGGTGACGGAAAGGAGAGTTTAGTTTGTAATGTCGAGTACAGACGACATCTGAACTAGACCTGTTGAACCTTGGAATCTACACACAAGCATCCAGGTACCTGAGAGATGGACATGGAGATGTGGAAGAACTTCCCCCTGCCTCCCTGAGGAATGGCTCGAGTGAAGAACAGCTTGAGCCCATCTTTGGAGAACAGAGGCGTCTCGTTCTGACGACGCCAACATACAAGGAGTCAAGTCAGCAAACAAAAAGAAAGCCAGGGCCCGTGAGGTCGTCACGTTCAGCTCTCACCTGTCTGTGCAGCCAGCCCTCGCTTTCATCCTCGTGTTTCTGAAAGCAAAAGCGTGGCAGGTTTCAGTCGGTGCATGAAAACACGCAGCGCCTGCGGCGTGCTCGCCGGCCTGAGTCGTACCTTGGTGCAGACGCCGGTCGTGGCCTCACACAGTGTGAGGATGGAGATGTTCTGGGCTCTGTTCAGCCAGTTGATGGCCAGCTTGGTGGTGGTGGCCCATTTCACCATGGTCACGTAGTATTCACTGACACACAGAGACACGTCTCAACTCACTGTGACTCAGCCACGTCGCTGAGCTCATTCAGATATTCAAGAATTTGATTAAGACTGAGACTTTTCAGAATGTTCTTTCCATTCACTAATTTTAGATCATGATGGAATTTTAAAAAGAGATGAATCATTTATGATGTCTGGCAGAGAAAGTGAGATATAAGAGCAGCATACAGACGCATAATGAGCCACAGCAAAGCAGGAATAATAAAATGGGCAGAAAAACGACCGGAGCAAATGAGGATATTAAACTTAATGGAACCGAACATGGAACCACATTAGGTGAAATCTATCACTGGAGAAATAGAATTTACAGAATCTGCAGCAGCAAGAAAACATGTGTTCATTCACGTCCATTTGTTTTGTTAAATATGTTCCTGGACTGTTTCAATAACAACACACTGGGGCTGGAGGAGTGGGGAACATCTGCTGTGACTCACACAAGAACCAGAAACACAATCAGTTACAGCCTGAGTCTGAGGGAAGGCTGGGAGGTTGTGTTCACAAGGCAAAAAGAAAGGTTTTGAAAGTTTCAAGGGTGAAGAGTGGAGCCTGATAGAAACTAGACGAAGCCTCACCCTATCCTGGGATCGTCGGGTCTTCTCATCTCGATGGTGTGAAGAGGCCCGTTGAGGTTCACCACGTAGAGAGTTATGACCGGATTCTCTTCTCCAGCCTGACGGAGAAAAGAGCGAGCGCCTGCTCAGTGAAGCACAGCAAAGAACAAGCCGAACGTGTGACAGCGTCAGACTTGTACCTTGGGGTAGTGGTACTCTTTCCCCATCGGGTACGGCGTGCCCGTGAACATGGGCAGCTCCATCCTGGGCACCAGGGTGTCGTTGATTGTGGCGTACGCCAACCTCGCCCCGTCTGGCGCCCACCAGTGGGCCACATGGGAGCGCAGGATCTCCTCTGGAACAGTCAGAAGAAAATCCCCACGCTGGAGATGTTTAGAATGTTTAAAAAGTGCAGTGTCATGAGTGCAACACTGAGAGACTCGATAAATAAATGTTCTTTCATAATGTTGACACAGTAAGTGCAGGTCTACTGCTCAGACTGAAAGTTGTTAAAACTCAAACAAAACAACTTCTAAATCAGGTCAAGGTGACAGAAAAGAAAAAGGGATCCACTCTGCTCCCTCTGGTCCGACCTGTTTTCCCTGTGCACTCTCTCACTCACTGTGAGCCTCTGTGTTTTAAACCCCAACGCAGGAGCGCTCAGAGCGGCCGACGCTCGGGTCATAAATCACCGCGGCTTTTAATCTCAGAACAGACGAACAAGGACCAAAATAGACCCCGGCTACATTCCCCACAAATGGACCGAACAGCAATTCCCCACCAGGTGCGCTGAGATAACTTCAGAGTGTGTGTGTGTGTGTGTGTGTGGGGATAAAGCTATGCAGCCACTCAACACTATAAGGAAAAAAATGAGGCCGCGAGAAGAGATGCTTTAACTCAAACTAAAGTTTTATGTTTTATATGATGCAGACCTGGACCACACACACACACCTCCTGCTTCATCGTGAAGTCTTTGGCGCCGCCGCCGCAGAAACCACCCAGCTTCCTGTTCAACTCCGCCACAAGCTCCGTTTATATCAAGTTTTGCAATTAAAATTTCATTAGTGCTGTTTATCTGCAGGACTGGGTGCTGGCGGTGGGGAATTAACAGACATCAACTTCCAATTAGCATTTTCATTAGCTGCTCGCTGGAGTGACTTGATTTGCAGCATCATCTGACGATCACCCGCAGCACTTATGTATATTTGTTCTCTGGCTGCTGGACTCTGTTCAAGTATTTATAGCCGCAGACATCTTCAGCTGACGGCGGCGTTTAGCCGGGTCAGCCTGCGGTCGGAATGGTGACGACCAGGAGGAGCGCAGCTCTGCATTGGCAATGATGAAAAAAATAAATAAAATAAAAAACCATTTCCCGCATGGACGGCTCCACCGGCGCCTTAAAACGCTTTCCACGTGGAGTGGAACCGCCGGGCTGTCGGATCCGCTCGGCTGGGGACGCCCAGTCACCTTGACTCGTCAAGGAGAGACTCGTTAAGTTTCCGCCAGCGTCCCGAGACGAGAACAAAAGAAAACGAAGGGACCAAAGAGAAGGGAGTGGAACTGAAGCACTTCTGATGAGCTCATCCTCTCTCTTAAGTAATGAGACGGCGTCTCATTGTGACGACGGCCAAGGTGAGCTGTCCCCTCCCTCCTCGTCCAATCGCTCACTGAGCGCAGGATATTATTAATGCATGAGATCCCAGGAGTCAAGAGGCTGCTGGGAAATAATGAGCGCGGGGTGACAGCTTCAGGTAAACAGCTGCAGCTAATGAGCAGGAGGAAAGAATATCAAACTTCCCAGGACACTTTGCTATTAGCAGGAATCCACTAACTTACGATGGGGACCTGAAGGGAGGGAGAGAGCTTCCAACAGGGGGCAGCAGCGTCACAGGCTCAGAGTCTTCATGTCACAGTGTGAGAAGGTTTAACTGCACTGACAAGTCAGATTGGAATGAACGTTCAGGATGAAATCCAGTGAAGATCTGACGAACAACTGACGACTGTTTTCCATCCAAGCTGCAAAACAGAAAAGAACCCGCTACTATAAATAAATCAAAGAAAGAAAGAAATCTAAATACAGCTCAGTGTGCAGCCTCCTCGCTGCGTGAAGCAGGAGAGAAAACACCAAAGGATCCCAGTGAGAAGGTGACAACGCACGGCGGAGAAACTGTGTTTGTGCGCGGACAGTGTGCGGGCAGAGGCATTGGACACGCACGCACGCACGCACACACACACCCGCGGGCCGCAGGCAGCGAGCAGACTCGGCTCCTGTCTGGCTAAGCGCCCCCCCCCCCCCCCCCCCCCCCCCCCCCCCGGGAGGCCCCCCCCCCCCCCCCCCCCCCGGTCCACATGTTACAGACCCAGCAGTCACCCTGTCATAACTGGACAGGCCTTGTTGGCGACCATCAGTGTCTCCACGTGTCCACCCGTTCAACACTCACCCACTTCCGGGTTGTCCGGCGCGTCAGTTGTCCCGCGCTGACAGGGCCGTATTTAACGTCTTACAAGGACCGCGGGCACCGGACAAAATGGAGGGGTGCAGTCATGCTAACGGTGATGGAAATATTTGTTTATTCAAGCAGTGGGGTGATGACCATAAATATCAATGATTAACACACGGAAATATTCATGTTTTAAGTGTTTGTTCCAAGGATTGCCAGTCAGTACACAATCTAAATATGTGCACCCTGGAAATGTCCCCCTCTGCCAATGGTACAGCCCAAGTGGCCTAGTTGGTTCAATTTGAAACTTTATTCAACTGCTTCTAAAGGCGATGGTTTCCTCCCACAGAGGCAGAATCAAATAAACTGATTCCAACTGTCGGAGAAGAAGTTTGGCTCCTTGTTTGTGCAGCAGTGTGTTCCTGTGGTGGCTCTCTGACACACACACACACACACACACACACACACGATAAACAGAAACAAACCTACAAACAAGCCTCTCGATACGAGAAGTCATTTAGCCAAACATCCACGGGGCAAACATGAGTCAAATCAAAGCCACGCCGGGTTTTTATCTCGCTGCACCAGAGCCCAATAAACAGCTGTTTCCTGCGGCTGCGTCACACGGCGCGACACGGCGCCATCTCCGCAGCCCCAATAATCAGACGGAGCACTCGAGACTCTCCGGGGGCGTCCTGGACTGTTGCTTCATCCCCTCTTTTTTAATTTAGCTTTTAATTTTTCTCTTTTCTCCCCTCTCTCCCCCGCACGCACACAAACACACAAACAGGGATTAGGGCGGCGATGTAAACCAGAGGATATTCAAACCCGGGGGGATTATTTGCAAACCTCTCACCCCTCAGCCTCAAAGCTCAGCTTAGGACCTCATCTCTCCTCGGCGGCGGCGGCGGCGGCCTGAGCTTGACCTTGGCCAGAGCAGAGTCTGCCCTGCAGTCGCACTGACCAATGAATAAATATTACACAACCTGGCACAGCTTCTGAGCTCCCCTGCAGCTGCCGGCGCCACCGCCAGGCCGGCGCCAAATCATAAACAACACATTATTTCCACCGTGAGACTGCGACATACTCGCACATATCAGTCCTCTACATTGGATTATTTCCATCCAGAGTTACTGCTTCAGGAGCGTCCATTACAACCCACACGTGACCCTGAACTGTGCAGCCTCGTCTCTGCGTTGCCAGTTTGGGGGTCAACATCAGGGTCGGCCAAATTCTTTCAAACTAAAGTGGGAAAAACAGCTTTTATTGACCTTGGGCCGAGCACGAGGGAACGGTCTGCACTCGATGACCTGGGTGAAGCAGAGCTCAGTGGTTTCACCTTCATGTAACACTGCAACATGCAGGAGCCACACACACACACACACACACACACACCCCAGTTGAACGTATAAAGGTTGGTTGTAAATGTGTCAGGGGTTAATATCTGAGTCATGCCAGTATGGAAACAAACACATTTTCTATCTCAACATTATGAAGCTGATTCTGTGTTTTATTACCCGCCCAGAGATTTATCTGCTCCATAAATGATGAGTGTGAATTACCAGGCCTTCAGCAGCCCATAAATATGAGGCGGGGGTCAGACGCCGCGATATCGCTCTGATTAATGTTCCAATGGCGGAGAACGTGAAGGATGGATGTGTCAGCGCGGCTAATGCGGAGATCAGAGGGGCTCCGTGCTCTGGGCCTGGGGCGCCGCTGACCTCAGAGATGCACTGCGTGTCGCGCCCATTCTCAAACAGTTAGGCGTTGTTTTATGGCGTGGTGGAGGACGAACAGCTCTGTTCCTCCTATCTCTTCATCCATGAGTCTCCATCATCTCCCTCTCGCTCCGTTTTTAAACCATCGGCTGAATGCTAACGCGGCGCCCCTCCCGTCAGGTGAGCTTTGATCGGTGGCGCCGGCGCTCGGAGAGCAACGCGACATCTGTATCCGAGGGCACACGACACGCTGTGGCGCTGAATTAATGCAAATCAAGCCGTGTAGAACATCCGTTTGCTTTGGGGGGTGGTTGAGGCAGGCGGGCGCTGGCAGACGCCACTTTTTAATTTCACCAGCGGGAAATCAACACGCCAACAACACGAACACGGCTGCAGACGCCTGGGGAGCGCGTCTGCCGTTACTCCGCCACAGACAGACTCGACGTGTTGATCTCTGGGTCTCAGATGAGTTTGATCCCTGGATCTGAACTCATCTGCTTCAGGAATTCTGCTGCTTTAAAACCTCGCTGCAGCTTCAAGTCTGAGCAGACTGGGGCCGTTGTTTCCAGCTGTGTGTCCGTACACTGCAGCAGCTGCTCACTGATCTGAGCCCAGACTCGGAATCTGAGGTTCAATCACAGTGAATTGCTCGCAGTATTTTAAAGTACTGCGGGTACAATTTCAGAAGAAGTGCACATTTGATTTGAGTGCTCATGAAACGCAACAGCAAACTATGATTTTTTGTTTAAGTTCAGCTGCTATTTTCTTTTTTCTATTTTCAAATGTGCACCGCTCGGAGCCGTACGAACACTCCGGCAGATCTCTCACAAACAGAGAACGTTAATACGGCTTGCTGAGATAAGTGCGTTTGTTTGTGCTTTCTCTGCCTTACCTTCGTAGAGCCAATCGCTGAGCCCGTTGAAGATGACGCCCTCCTTCCCAGTGGACACCAGGCGAATGGAGCGGCTCTCCACGGTGGAGCGGTAGTAGATGTTGTTCTCGAAGATGAAGATCTACATTATGATTGACAAGATACGAGAAAACCAGGATGAGGCTTTGGTTCCCTGGAACAGAGACGGAACCTTGTGGAGCTTGAGCGATGAAGAACAACAACATCCCCTTTACTCTAACTGTCTGAGATCCTGAGGATCATCGACCTTGAGGTCAAAAACGCCGTGACGCTTTCCCACCTGCCACTCACAAGGCGCCGCCGCTCTTGATCCAAGGCAAACCAGCAGTTCTGACAAAAGCACAAAGGGGATGGAAAAAAAAATAAAAGGTTTCAAACTCCGCTAAGACGTCAGAGCTCGGGGACGGCGCGTGACGCTCAGGATACCTGAAGGTCAGCTCAGCAGCGCGCTGGGGGCGGGGCTGCTCCTGGGGCTGGAATTTTAAAACGTTACAGCCGTGATGCCGCGCTGAAATCAATCCCAGGCTATTACAGAAAAGGGCTCACTCAGGATCTCAAGGACTGTGGAGAGTCTCGGCCTCGAGCTGGAGGCGTGGGATCAGTTTGTGAGAGATTAAATAAAAAAAAAAAAGAATTCCAAATGCTGGAAAGAGCAAGAAGCAGAAAAGTGAAGTTTTCTCCCTGATCCTGCAGCCTGAGCCCTGATCCAGGCCACGTCACAGGGAGAACACCTGGCCCTGTCCTCGGCTGCAAAACCCATATTCAGCTCCTGCTTTAATTTGTGTTCACTCCATTTACAAAAGCTTTTAAAAAAGAAAGGTTCTGCATGAATAAACTTTAGGTCACGCAGGGGAGACGAGTTTTGTGTGAATTATAAACTTTTAGGATAACTTTGCCGAACCATAAATCTTGATTTTATGACGATAGTTACAGGTGTAATTTACTGGCTAATTGTCCAACTTTAGCTTCCCTGAAACGATGCTACAAAGACGATTGTCCACACTGTTTGCTCCTGAGTAGCGTCAATGGAGACGTGTTGCAGGACAGCTGGACGTGTGAGGGAACAAGGAGACAGGTGGACGTCTGACGTGGAGGAGCATCCCTGTGTGAGACCTCTCTCACGCGGACGCCGCTCCTGCGCTAATGAATGCGCTGATGAGATAACAGGTCATTAATAGCATTGTGATCACTTCCCGTCTGTCTGACGGCCGCTACCCAACTGAGTCGTGCTGTCGTTAGGAGGCTCCTCCCCCATGAGTGGAATAAAACTAGAAACACTCCTCATGGCAGCGATGGATCAAAGTACCTCTGGATTTGACCATCTTCTAGTTTACTGCTCGGGCTGAACTTTCTCTTCCCTCCTCGGCGTCAGCCACTGACGAGTGTGGGACAAGTGTCTCTTTCATTTCAGAGAGTTTTTAGGGTCTCAGTGGGTGAGAGTTGAACTAAGAAACGAAGAGAAGAGAAGTGTAATTGGGGGCTGAGGTCACAGGGACAGGGAGGAGCTTAGTGTAACTGACTCAGAGAAGCTCGACTGAAGTTAAGAGATGCTGAGTTTAACGGTTCCAGTGTCGCCACGGAGGCAAACTGGAGGCAGGTGATGGATGACAGTGACTTTGTGCAGTTCTTACCAGTTGCTGGCCCTGGGGCCCCCAGCCCGCGTACTGCAGCTGAGCGTTGCGCACCTCCGGAGGGTTCAAGTTCCACGTCTCCCTGGAGCGAACAGACGAGGGGAAACAATGACACACTGCGGCCGCCGGAGAACAAAGGTTTAACGGCGTCTATAAATACCAACGCCCTGTAACGGTGTCACCTCGACTCAGTGCTTCAGAACTAGAGGAGCCTCTGCCTCCGTCTGGAGCTGACGACGGACGAGGTCATCGGCTGGGGTGTGAGCGCGTGACCTCTGGGCGGCAGCATGAGCATGGGCCACTTTTAGAGTTTTAATCAGACGCCGTGTTTGATGTGCGATGGTGAATTTTCCTGTGCAAACGAACACATCGCATGCATAACGCCTTTCTCTTAGTCCTCCCCTCACTTTCACTTTCTCATCTGCTGCATTTGATGAGCTCATTGTTTGTCTTCACAATCGGGCTGTTTTTATTTGCGCTCGACTTTATCGTCCGCTCGTGTCCTCGCGTCGTTAAAGGGAGCGCCGTGGCGAGGGAGCGCCGTGGCGAGGGGAAACTTGTCATGTTTTCGCTAATGGCTCTTCCTGCGTCTTGACATTTTAACTCTCCGCCCGCTGACAGACAGGGGACTGACGTGAGACGGCGCCTCGCTCTGTCTGCGGGGCGTCCGCTCTAATGAGCTCGTCTGTGCATCCGAAAGCGTCTGATTATAATTGTCTCTGAGAGGACAGACGTGGAGGAAGATCAGTACAATTTGTGGCGTTCCTCGCTGCCGGGTCGTAGTTTACCTTACGCTCGCCCCCGGTGCTTTGTAGGGGGGAGGGGCTGGGAAGAGGAGGGGCCAGAGGTCAGCTGAGGTAATGAGGCAGAGAGCAAATGTCCCTGTCGTGTACTTACGGAGTCTCCAAACTGCAGATGATGTAGAACGCCGTGTAGGAATACTGGTACACCTGCGGGGGCAGAGAGGAAGCACGTCAGGGAACCATAACAACGCACAACAACAGCGACGACATCACACATCGAGGCTCCGCCCGGGGGCGCGGCTGCAGCTCTGCTGTGAAAGGTCAGCGGTTTGATCCCCGGCGTGGGAATTCAATGCAGAAACCTGAGGCGCCGGGGAGGGAGCTGCCTCCCAGAACAAACAGAAAAGCCAGAGATGTCGTGTGGAACAGGTGCACGTGAAGGTGCACGGCTGACGTGTCGCTAACCTGACGAGATCTCTAACACACTAACACACTGCGCTGCATGTGCACGTGTGACAGCGAGCGTGAAGTGGGAAGGGCCATCGATCAAGGTGACAGAGCTTCGGTTGGGATAACAAACACGTGCACACGCACACGCAGTGTTTCCCCGATTCATCTGGCGGGGTTTTATCTGCGCTGGCGCCGGGCCTCGGCGTGACGGGAACACACAGACAGATGATTCAATTTCCTTCATCTACCTGCGTTAAGAGCCAAACGGCGTGCGAGCCGGCGGCGGAGCGGATGATGTTATGGAAAAAGCTCACGTGGAAATTGCAGAGAAATGACAAATTCCCAGCCAAAGCGTCGCGTCCCGGCTGTCGATCTCGCGTCCCTCGGTGCGAGCCGGAGCAGCGCCGAGGGGTCTGTGTGTGTTTCTGCGTCCCTCGCTACAGTTCCACTCGGCTGCTGACGGGCGGCGGCGTGCGGCAGGCCGTCACACCCCCGCCGTGATTACTTTCTCCTCCCTCCCTCCTGCGCCTCACCGCGATGCCCATAATCACAGCCCCCCCCGGTGGAGGCGGCAGACATATTTAGCTGTCAGCTGGCTAATTCAAAAAACAAGCAAAGAAATGAGCAGCTCACCGGCGCCACGTTGTAGGCCAGCAGCACGTGCTTCATGTCGGGCGACACCTCGTACTTGCTGGCTTTGTCCATTTCCTGAGAAGCGAAGGAGACAAAAAGATGAGACCTGTAACCACGCGTGGTGATTTGAAGGCCGGCGTAATGCGGCGTGGCGCCACCCCAGCAGCGGCGGTCTCCATCTCGGCATTTTCCTCACACAACGGAGCCGCCAGTGTTGAAGGATGCAGTTCACATTCCACAGCAATAATGGACCGTTCCATTAAGCCTTGTAATAAAACAGCAAAGAGCTGTGGGGGCTGTGATTCGCTGATGTTGGGAGAAAGGAAGACAAGACGCGCAGAGACTTACAAACTTTTTGGTGTGAACCAGGATCGTCTTTTCATCGGTGTCAACGTTGTACTTGACGACGTCGCCTTCGCGATTCCGATACACCAGCTCGTTACCTGAGGGAAGGAAAAAGTCAAGAAAGCAAATTTTATTCTGTGGCGAAAACATGATCCACGTCAACTGAAAGTCGCTGTTTAATTAAACCCTGATAACGCCGGTCACTGAGCAGGAGCAGAACAAATGGAACTCAGGGACCGATTAGTCACGAGTGGAACTGTGAATTTTCTGTTTTCATTGCTTTCAAAACAAAATGTTCCCAGCCTGAAAGTGCTGCGTTGTCCTGTAGCCGCCGGGCTAACAGAAGAAAACAAATAAAACGTTAATGAAGTTATTGGGTGTCCATGCATCGCCAACATTATTAAATTAAACCTCAGAGCAGAGGAGGGGGAATGTCTCTGAACGGCAGCAGTTGAGGTTCAGGACTTTGGATTCTGAGCCGGGCGCCTGGTTAGGGGCCGCCCACCTTCGTTCAGAGGGCGTTGACCTTTTTAAATACACCTTCCCTCCGTCGGCTGAACGTCTTGGTTTGACATTGAGTTGGGCCAACAATTTGGACATTCCTGAAAAGAGAGGAGGCACTGGAGCACTGAGGCGCAGACGCAGCAGCAGCTTTGTCAGAAGAGAAAACAAACTGTCAGTGACAAGAGCCCCAGCCTCCACGGTTCCACTGAAATATAAAAACCACACCACGGAATGTAACAGTGGCGAGAAACAAAAGGTCAGATTGGACTTTCTGAAGACGGACCAAAAGTTCTTGGGCAGCGAAAGTTGTGTGTCACAGAAGAGCTGACCTGTCGAGGGGGACGAGGATGTCGTGACATTAGATATATCACTCGTGGAGTACCCCAGGGATCTGTGATTGGTACGACCACTTCTTAAATATATGAATCAAAGAAAGGACTAATGTAGAACACTGGAGACAGGAATGCACAGATGTTCTGCATTGCTGAAACGTTCCACATGGACGCACGCGAAGCGAAGAGGGAATATCTGTAAAGGGTGAAATATTTTATCCTCAGAACAACAATCGTCCAGGGTTAAGTAAACTGACCCGCTGTCAGTGAAAAGGCAGAGCTCCCTTTCTATCTGAATCCAGAAGCTTCCGGCCACGGGAGCAAAGCCCTGCAGGGAGCCATTAAGGTCCGGATGTATGCAAGCTCCTCCAGCTCTGCATCCATCAGGCTTTTATCAGGGCAGGATGAGTTTAATACAACACGTGCCCCCTTTCACCTTCACCCACCCGGCTCTCCTCTGCCTTACTGCTTTAGTGATCCATAGGCCATTTGGTGCGCTAATTAGAAGCCAGAGATGGTTATGCGGCGCGCTGTCTATCCGCTGGCATATCTAATTGTCCATTAGAGGTGACGCAATTACCATCACAATGGCTTTAATCCAGGACGGGCTTGGGAGGGCACAGCTTCCGTCCCCTTTGCAAACACTGGGTACAAAATGGAGCCCTCCATGTAAATCACGGTGGTAAATAATTGGTATTGCATTTTTTCATCAAGCGCCATTATTTTGTGTTCGACTCAATTTGGCATCTTGACGAATGGCCCTCTATTATATATATCAAATGGTAATTGCTGCGGCCTGAATGGGTAAAAAAAATAAAAATATATTTATAATGGTGTTAAATGAACGGTCGGAGAGATTGACGGGCTTTTTTTTTGTTTTGTGACTTTTCGTTTAAACTCAGGAGACCTGCATCTCTTCAAGGAGCCGTTCTTCATCTTTATTTCTTTCTGAACTGCTGATCTCAGCCTTTATGTGCGCACCCCGGGAGGCCTCTGATACACCTCAGATCTTTCCAACGCCTCCGATCGCCACCCTTTCTGAAAGCCCCGCTGCTGCGCTCGTCATTTTAGACCTTATCATCTCCTCTCCTTTGTTTCCTGCTCTTTTCAAAGGCGCAGAGGAGGGCTTTTCTTCCACGGCACCCTGGGCGTTACGCCCCCCCTGCGCTCGTCATTTTAGACCTTATCATCTCCTCTCCTTTGTTTCCTGCTCTTTTCAAAGGCGCAGAGGAGGGCTTTTCTTCCACGGCACCCTGGGCGTTACGCCCCCCCCCCCCTCCCTCCCCGTGGAGGTGCGGCTAAACCGTTGTTAAGAAGTCCTCGTGTTTGTCTCCGGCTGATTCCAGACGGCAAGTGGACCTGCATCCATTCCTGTGGTTAAATCCCCGTCTGTACACACACATTTAAAATGCACATTCACAGCAGAGACGTGATGTGGAACACGTCAGGGTCATGGACCTGCGGTGCCCCCACAGTCCATGAAAACACAACATTCCCCCCTCCTCCCCCCTCCTCCCCTCTCTCTCTCCTCGTCTCTGCACCTTCATTTGTTGTGCGTTCGCCCAGGGCGCTGTTTCCTCCTCTGATCTATACCTTTCCATGGCAGTATGTCTTATTAATGCAGCCTCCTGCCCACAGCCTCCCCCCCGGGGGAAGGGGGAAGGGGGAAGGGGGGAGAAAACAAGCGACGCTCCGAGTTTGACTTCTCTTCCCCTGGTTTGTGGAGGATCACGAGGGTTTAAACCAAAGGCCAGCAAACTGTCATTGTTTGTTTGTCTTTCATTCAAACACAACAAATATGTTCTGGGGGGGGGGGGGGGACCCCCGGGGGGGGGGGGGTACTCTCGGCGGCTTCATTGTATTTTTAGCTTCATTCACGTTTTAAAATGGCTTTTGCCCCGTGTAGAAAATGACAGCTTCATTAAAAAGCGGCCTTCCGTTCGCTATCGGCCTCTTTGCCCCTCGCAGCCCAGTGCACGATGAACGCCGCTGCAGCTTTTGCACCAGATGAGAGGAAGCAGTCCTCAGCAGCTTCTGTACGTGAGAGCTCATCAAGCTTGAGAAGTGTAAAAACATTCCCCCGCCTCGAGCACAAACCTAATAGAAACAGATAAGAGCGACAGAATTTGTGCATCGCTGAGAGGAACGAAAATTCTCCTTTAACGACCCCGACTTCAAACCTCCCCACAATGCATCACGGCGTGATTAGACCGGGCGGGGCCGTATCGCCAGCTGCGAGGTGAGCCGGGCTGCGGTGTTAAGTTCTGGATGAAATGGGATTTTTCTTGTCCGTTCCGGGTCATTTGTTGACGCCCAAGGCTGCCGACGATGGCTGCTCTGATAAAAGGCGACAGAAGCTGCTGGCGGAGAATTACGGCACCTGTTGGTGGCTAAATAAAATGAAGTTTCCAGTGCGCTAATACACTCTTAAATCTCTGCCGCCCTTAGAATTAGATAAGCTGTAAAATAGGTTCGTAAAAAAACTCAATGCCAGTTTTAATTAAAAATCTTGCCCTTCTTCTATTTCTAGTCATTTATTTTGATTGGTGCGGCTCCCAGAGGATTTCTCAGGATGGAGTCGTAGCTGCGCCGTGGAATTTGAATTCTGCGTCTGACCGGCGTGATTTACGAGCGCGTGAGAGCGTCAACGGCAGAACGAAGCAGCAGCAGAAGCACCCGGGGCTGAATCCCCCTCTGAGGTCAGACAGGTGATGCGTTAACATCTGAAACTCAGAGACCATGATTCTTCATTTCATCCTGATCCTGAGGAACGTGCGTGGGGGGGGGGGGGTCAGGGAGGAACTAAACATATCAGACTTATTTGGGGAACTAATATGTTTGAGGGAGTCGATGCAACTTGAGAGCAATTGAGCTGTTTAATATCTTTTTCATTTTCAACCTGACTCTGATTAAAGCTGCGACTCTGGTGGATTTGATTTAATGATGAAGTTTCACAGGGACGAACAGTTCTCGTGTCTGAACGCAGCCAAGACTGAAGAGTTGGACTTTAACACATTAAAAAGAGAAAGCTCCATATAGTTCGTTTAAGTCATAAAAAGTCGACGCGTGTGAGCGTCTCAACAAGAACCTGAGGAGGAATCCGAACGTGCTGCACGAGGTAATGATGCAACAATGCACCCTGCCAAGATCCGCAGAGTAAAAGTTTATGCCCCGGCACCACGGCTCCATTAAAGACGCATCAAACGAGCTCAACCTTTAAACACGCCATGACAGCATCTGCCGCCGTGAGCGCAGCAGGAAGCAGTTGTTTTAATCGTGATTTGGGTGTTTTTATTCCTCCGTAACGTGATGCACAAACTCTCATCTCCCGATACTGGCAACATAAACCTCAAGTTCAGCATCATTCTCCTCGTTTAGAGGAAATAAAATGTTCCCAATCTGTAATTAAAAACACCAAATCAAATCAAATATAACACACATCCTTTCAAGTCTATCGCCTGCGAGAGCAGAAGAACATTAAGTCCTCAGAAACTCACCAACTGTTCCTCCGGCTCCATATTTCTTCCAAGACGACTCCCAGGGGAAACAGAAACCCTCCGTCAGCTCTGGATAAGCTCCCGTAGCTTTTTTGGAACCCCGACTGCAATTAATCCTGAAAACGCGGCTGATCTGAATTCCTGCCTCGCAGGAGACCGTCGGTTCATCGGCATGCGTCTGACGCTCGCCGTGACTCCGCTTGGCGCCACAGAATCAGAACCGATGATGACATCGAACCTGTTTGTCCCTGGCCAGATGTTTATGATGCACACTGGGAGTCAGAGTGTTCACAAACTATCCGCCGGGCCCTGAGCTGGGAGGGGCCCGACGCCAGCGGCTCCTCTGCTGCGCCACAGCAACACACGGCGAAGCCACGACGTCGCCGCGATAAGGCGGCTGAAGTGAATTGAAAGCACTGGAAGTCAATTTCACGCATTGGACGCGGACGCCATGTGCAGCCGGCATTATGGCGACGCCACGCCAGCTGGATACTCAGCCGCAGCGGAGAGCGGGCGTGCGTCGGCGGCGGGAACGCGCCACCATTCATTAACTGCATCAGCGCTGCTTAAACACGAGGCATGAACGCATGTGTACGGCGAACAAAGACTCTGAATAAAGTAATTAGGATTAGTTATAGAAGAGAACAAAACACAGAAAAGCCACAGTGTGTGTTTTAGACGTCCGCTCCTGTGTGTGTGTGTGTGTGTGTGTGTGTTTGCTAATTAACCATCGCGGCCGTCTCTCCTCCGGCAGGCAGAAACAAGACGGCCCAAGTGGCGCTTTTCAACCTCTTTTGGGGGGCTCCAATAAACTGCTAGATACGTGGAGGTACTAGCAGTACAACTACTACAGCTGCGGCTGTTGTACTAGCAGTAAAACTACTGATGATGTCAGATGTTGACGAGATGCAGAAGACAGAAATATCACAGGAAACCAGCCCAGCTGTGCTGGAACATATTTCTGTTCTATCTACATGATTATATATATATATTCTATTCATTTATAGATTCACTTTGTTCAGTTCGATGACATAAACCAATTCTGTTGAAGCAACACAACCGCTCCCCAACCTCAGCGTTGGATGATAACCCATCAGTGGATTATGACATGTCATCTTTGTCCCGGGAAGAAAGGAATGATCCCATTCTGTGTTTTTTTAAGGTGGAAAAGAAGAACTGGGAGAGTTTTTCTTTCTTTCGTCTCAAGTCTTGTTGCTGGAAATTTGGATCAAAGGCGATATCCAGCTCCTCTGATGTCGGCTGGATGTTCGCAGCCGAGGAGCTGGAGACTGTTGAATTTATCAGGAGACGCGCTGAAGAAGAAACCGAATCACTCGAAAGTTCTACGTCTGATGGCGTCCCTGATGGGGGTGACAGCTCGCTCCTGTCAGGAGACGAGGCGCCGCTTTGTGGAGGTTGGAAAAGACGCAGAGTTTGAGTTTGTGCCACACAACTGGGCGCTGCTGCAGATGTGGCGTGCGTGGGCTAATTCGATGCATCGCTGGTAAAATAAAGACGTGAACTCCATAAACAACTGTGACTCAGCGAGCGTCGTTGGAGCCGAGCCACAACAACGCTTTCACAGCGGCGAGGAGGAATGTGGACGTCGAGTCCCACGGGGAAGAGTTCACCTTGGTGGAACGGCACTAAAGCGATGTTCTTCTTTATTCTTCCACTGGCTGCAGCAGCAAAGGAATCGCTGAGGACGGGACGAGGACATTTGTCTCTGTAAAAATAACCTCATTCTGTCTGTGATCACTGAGGATCTGGACCTGGAAAACATTCAATTAGCTTTGGAAGAAAAGAGATGTGATCAGCGCAGCTCGTCCTCTCCTCACATTCTGAAAATAAGCAGCATCATTTGAGCCGATTGCAACGATTTCCCATAATTCAACCTCTGCTTTGGCGCTGGGCTTCCAGATGTGCACGCTGCTAACACGGCTTCAGATGTTTGCTCGAGCACATTCGATTTGTTGACAACTTTTGTGGGTCACAGCTTGAAACGACGACAAATCAGCCACACGAGAGACGCCTCGCCCGCCGCCACACATGGGGAGCCGCCGCCAACGCGCCGGACACGGCTGCGGGTCCAGAGGAACCGCGTCTAACGGAATAAATGCAGGTTTTCAGCTTTCTGATTAGAAGCAATCACTGAGTCCGAGGTTTAACAGCTGCGCCGCTTCCAGGAGCCATCTTAGATTGGCGTGATTGGAGGAGACAGCTTCGTCAGGCACGAGAGAGGAGACAGACTCCTCCTCATTAATCCTTCAGCTGTACACGCCTGTGACCGCCCTCTCCCTTCTTTTTTTTTTTACCTTGATTCAAAATAAAGAGGAGAATTTTCTGTGAAGCTGCCGGTGTTCACGCCACTGGAAGAAAGAAGCGATCTGAAAGTGATGGTGATGAATGGAACCTGTGGTGGCGCTGATCAAAGGAGAACCACGGTGGCGGTTCCAGGTAATTGGGCGACCGTTGAAGCATATGGCTTTACGAGGACACGCAAACACAACCACGGGGGGGGGCAGATGAAGAAGAGAGTGCAGAACAAACAACTGTGATTGTTTCAGGCCGAATTAAGCCGCTCTGGCGCCGAGGGACTCAGGATTTACCTGCTCACACTCGGCTCCGGCTCTGGGTTTTATTTAGAGAAGAAGAAGAAGAAGGAGTCGCTGAGGAGTCAGACACACGCTGCACTGGTCGTTTAACAAAATGACATTTTAAAGAAAACTAGTCCGGGGCTCTCGCTGTAAAAACTGATGTTGGGTTAGTTTTGGCTAACGAGCATCAGCTCCTCGCATCGCTGAAACTCTCTGAAGCTGACATCACAGCTCCAGCTGGGCGCGTGTCTTCCTCACGTCATCTGTCTCTGCTGTATCAGACCGTCCTCAGAGGACCAGAAGTGTCCAATCAGACTGTGTTTAAGATGCACTGCAGGAGTACTGCAGTACCACACGTATGTGTCAAGAGTCTTTTCCCACAACACACCTGGCTCCATGGAGCCGCGTTCACTCAACTCACTGCTTATCCATTTGGCGTTGGGGTCATGGACCCTGAAGTCTTTCCTGAACAGGTTTCCCACCGTCACCTTGCCCTTGAACGCCAGGCGGTCGTCCTCACCTGCGAAGGAGCAGAGAGAGAATGAAAACAACACACACACACACACACACACACACACACACTGCTGTGGATGGCAAAAACATCCAGAAACATAGAGTAGGTGTAAAGATAAAAACCGAGGGAATATAGAATGTTCCGATCCTCAGCTGCATCTGAACAAGCTCCTCCCACAGGTCACGACCCTTCACCTCACGGAGAACAAAGAGCTGCGACGGCAGAGCGATGGAGCAGCAGCTCCTCGCCACAGCCTCCCCGAGGCCTTTGATTAAGAGCCGTGCGGCATCCCGCGATTCATTTCATCTTAATTTCATCCATCAATGCTCATCGCATCATCTCCTGCTCCGTAACGTGACTCATCTCACCGCCGCCGCGCACGTGATCCGAGCACAGAGCGAAAGCAACGTCTGCGTGACACGGACATGTGACATAAACGTGCACACCAGAGAAGAATAGGAACGGAAAACAATGAAGAGGAAAAGAACAGTTGTTGTTTGTGTGGCAACCAAGGTTATTAAATTCCTTTTCAAGCAAACAGCAGCAAATAAAATACATATATTCATCATGGCCACGAGCGCACACGTGTGTGTTCGGACCTCCCTCTCCTCCAGGGTCGGACGAGAGCGCTGCAACCTGCGGTTCAATTATTCAGAGGTTTCATACGCACGTGTTCTTATTCACTGATTCATAATCTTTCATTCTTCCTTCTCATGTTTGCATGTTCCGCATCGACAGCGAAAACTAAAACGCTCAGTTAAAAGCACACTGGCCTGAAGCGGCGCCTTCTTGTACGTGTCTGTTCTTCGGGTTGATTTATTCACACATCAGCCTTCTAAACAACAACAACAACAACCTTCACTACCTAGTCAACTTTTCAAACGGACCACAGAGGTCACCCACAATGCACCATGCTGCCAGAGCACGTGACCTCGCCACGGGATTCATCTGTGGATCGGCTATTTTTGTTTCTTTTTGGATATTTCCATGGGATCTTTGATTCGATCACAACATCACTGGTGGGGAGAAAAACAATAAATGTCCAAACCTTAGGACCCGACGTCCCTGCTTCCTCTGTGACCCTCCACATCTTAACAGGGTGTGAAATTCCTGCAGCTCCGCCGGGTTGAGGCTGATGGGCCCTGGCGGAGGTCTGCGCTCCACTGAGTCGTTTAAAGATGTTTTTCCCAGACTGGACGGCCATGTTTATTTAAACATGTGACGCCCACTAACAGATTAAAGCTGCGATTTAAGCGAGGGTGGAATGTCTCGTCAGGGTTAGTTACGGCTAATGTGAGGAATGGAAAATATGATGCTCTAATTACGACGCTCTTTTTCCATGACAAACAAGACGTCTGAACTCTTCCTCCTCTGAGTGACGGCGATAACTCTGCACCTGTCAGAGTCGATCCCAGACCAGAGGGGGCGGAGCCTATCTCTTTTAGCTTTTATTTATTGGTTGAATCCAAGAAATCAATAGAAACTGCATCCAAGTGTTTTTAAAATTGTGTGTGTGTGTGTGTGTGTGTGTGTGTCACACTGGGCCCAACAGATGGACAGACACTGACTGATCCTCACTTCATCTCCGACTTCATCACCGGGGACAAAACCGCCTTTGAAGCATCTGCTCGCTGCACCGCTGAGGTTCCACTGGAGGTTTCATTAATAATACTGCTCTCACACTCAATGTGCATGAAGGAAATACGTCTCCGTCGCTGGGACCACACACACTGACTCTGAATGAGGGAGCAGGAGCGGTTCTGTCCACAGAGAGAAGTTCTGCTTAGAAACAGACGTGATCTCACAGAGAGGATTTAAATGTGGCGTCACCGTGACATCACCACCACGTAACGTAAACAGCAGAACAGTGATGTTTACAGACGGAGCGACAGAACTGCATCTGAACGTTTGTCAGAGGAGGGAAAATAAGAGCGGCGTGTGCGCACGAGAACAAAGTGGTTGTCAGGAGCGGTTAGAGAGCGGCCGGGCCGTCTGGTGCAGGAGCATCCATCAACACGCCCTCCTAACGGAGTGGAAACAACACGCCATGTCATCTCTCCTCAGCGAGCCGCACTGCTGCAGTCTGTCTGTGTGTGTGTGTGTGTGTGTGTGTGGGGGCACAAGCTGCCAAAATATTTGTCCTCACAGTGTAATTAGAGTGAAATGACTTGTTGTGATTGAGTGCTGCATGTAGCATTTAAAACCCCCTCGCACTAATTTGAGAGTAATTAAGCCCTCAAGTTGTTTTTTTCTCAAACGCAGAGCAAAGGATGTTTTTTTTTTTTTTTTTTAAACGGAACCTAATGTTTTATCATCTGGAATATTCCGAACACGGGCAGCTGCCCTCAGACGGGTTCAGCTCTCCGGTTGATTTACAGCATCAGTTCATCGGCCGTAAGAAAAAGCTCAGAATCCAAAATCCACGCTTGTGATTGTGGAGCGGCGGAATCAAGGCCGCCTCATTATTTCTGCTCCCAATCGCACAAGAAGGGATTCCTCCTCCTCCTCCTCCTCCTCCTCGGGGGGGGGGGCATGGGAATTAGCGTTCGCTCTCCTCGTCCGACCACGAGAAACACACAGTGCGTCCTGACACTTTCTGTTCAAATGGTTCAAGCATTTCTGAGGATGAACTTTCTCTGTCTGATGAAAGAAAAAACATTTAACGATATTTAACCAAGGTCAAAGACGCACGATGGTATTTAAAGACGAACTATTCCTTTAACTGCACAAACATCACTTTGCAGAGCGATTCAGCACGAGAAAATAAACTGTGCACAAACAAAGTGGCGTCCTTGAGGAGCGATTTATAGAGCGGCAACATCCTGCAGCTCCACACCCAATTAGCCCAAACATTTTTAATATCCCAGACGTTTGGAAAAACACCACAGAAATGTGCACTCGGAGCCGCGGCACACACTGGGCTCGCTCTGATTGGACCGGGTAGAACCTGCTGACGGCCGTCATAACAAACGCCACAGGACAGGAAGAGGGCGGCGGCGCAGACAAACACAAGCGTGGATTCGTTTTGAAAACGCTCTGGGCGACGCGGCCACGGGCTCGGCGAACGCCGTCGTTCTGATTCGGTCGTGGCAGCAAATGAAACTTTTTACGAGCCTGAATATAAACAGATGAGTCACTGATTGAATTTTAATGTCGCTGTGCAAACAGAATGTCTGAAGGTCGCCCAGAGAGGAACCCTGAAATCACAGAGTTGAGGGTCTGAGTGAAGAAATGAGGTTAAGTGACCTTCACTAAACCGGGACATTACCAGGGTGACACACACACACACACACACACACACACTCTCTGCATTGTTGGGCCTGGATTGATTGCCAAACCTAATGGGCGTGTCAGTGCATAATAATCGCCGTGTAAACGCAGCCATGCATGGTGTTGTTGCTCCCTCCCTCCTCCCTCCTCCTCCCCCTCCCCCCCGTGCTGTGTACCTGGTGTCAACAGGATGACGGAGGTGACGATCAGCGAGCAGATGACCAGAATGACAAGAAGGGCGATCGCTATTCCCTTCCAGTTCCTCTGCGGAGGGTTACTGCCCACCAGCTCCTACAGGGAGAGAGAGAGAGAGAGAGGAGGCACGGTCAGGAACAGTAAAAGCACTATCATCAGGGGGGATCAGGGAACGATTCACGGAGACGAAATGGGGACAAAATGACGGAGAAATTGAAAAGAACAATACGTGCGCTCTGATAAAGAAACCACAGCAATCAGAGGAAGAATAAATGAACAAACTCTGAAAAGAAAAGAAGGGGGGGGGTGTCAGTCAAGGACGAACGTGAGTCAGAGTCACAGCCTCTCGGCTCTAAAGGAGACGTGCCAGCGGCGGCACCAGCAGCAGCAGGAGGGGGAGGGGAGAATTGTTAATGAGCCGAGCATCGGTGGCCATCAGCCACAAACGAATGTGACGGATAAAAATGGAGCCTGAGACACGGAGCGTCGCAGTTGTGAGCAACCTTGAGGCCTCCTCTTCCTCTTTTACTACAAATGAACTTATTGCCGTCAAGCGGAAGACGGGACACGGCTTCTGTGGGTGTGAGCTTCAGATGAACGCGGGGATCAAACCGAGGAGGGAGGCACGACCGCAGGGCGCCACACGCCGGCCGCCAGCTGCTTTCACGTCTCTGCTCTGCAGTATTCCAGAGCAACGACCTGGTTGTTGTGGGCGAGCACGCAGACGAACCCAAGCCACCACCCAGAGGGATGAATAAGTTCATTAGTGTGTGGAGGATGAGAGGAGCTTCAGGGCCCGTGGCTGCGGCGTTAATGAAGCCAACCTTTCAGTGACCTTGCTCCCACCTCAACTGAAAAGGGCCCAAGACGTTATTAGCCCCGGAGATAAGAGCAATCAGGGCTGTTTACCAGCCGCCCATTAGCCACGTTCATTAACACAGGAAGCAGTCAGCTGGAAACAAGGAGGACCTAAAACATTCTGTTGACCACGCCCATCCACGCCAGTCCACGCCCATCCACGCCCGTCCTGACAAGAGGAAGGTTTCGCTTCTTTATTTAATGTTTAATGTTACATTTTTTACCAAGAAACAAATTCAAATGTTGATGCAGCAACACAACCATCGCCAGCGTCCGTGTGACACTCCTCTGTGCTTCAAACAAAACTTTATTGAACTCCAACAGCCGAGCCCCAATCACACATCGAACGCAATGATCCACCTCTCTGGGGGGGGCAACAACGGGAGGCTCAATCTTTTTAAAGCTGAATAAAAAGAAAGAAGGAAACTCTCACGCAACGCTCAGCAATTATAGTTTCTGCTGCGTCCAGAGTGAGGCTGATCCCACACCACGTTTATCTTTATTTGTCTCTGTGTGTGTGTGTGTCTGCATTTTCACACACTGCAGAGCAACAGTGACGAACGACTCACGCTGTGCAGCAAAAGTGATTTGATGACAGCGAAGGGCTCATCACAAACGCCACGTGGCTCCGTCCCATTATCTGTTTCTCTGGAGCCGACGCCGCATCACGCAGCACGGCTCAGACCACGCGCTCGTCTCCAGGTGGAAAATGCATCTTCCGATCCACTCAACCTTTTCTGAGCGCAGTGGGAGGAAAAACGTTTCTAAAGAAATGAGTGACCTTTGTGCTTTGATGGGGGGGGGGGGGGGGAGAGAGAGAGAGAGAGAGAGAGAGAGAGAGAGAGAGAGAGAGAGAGAGAGAGAGAGAGGCCTCAGCCTTGAAGCAGAAGCAAAGAGAAGCAGCGTCTCTTCTGTAAAGTGAGAGAGAGAAAACATGCACGCAGGGTTAAAGTGTGACTCTCGCGCACACACACACACACACACACACACACACACACACACACGCACACACACTCGATTGAACCAGAGACAGAAACCCTTCCAAGAGCTCAGGCTGAAGCAGCGTGACCTTGCCTGACCTTCCCCAGCAGCCTCTGTGATCTGTAATTAGAGCAGCGATTGGGCTAATTAGCGAGACCTTCTGCACCCGAGCAACGACGCGGTGATTCCGAGAGACTACGGGGAGAGATGAGGAATAAAAGCAGGCGTGAGCATACATAACACAGGAGGCTGCAGAGGCTGAAGCGTGACAGAAACACGGATCCAGGCCCCGAACTCGAATACAAACAAGATCCTGGTGTTTTCAGTTCCTCGGCAGCTGTCGCGAACACGCATCATCAGGGTCCATTCAGCCCCCCCCCCCCTTCTTTTAGTTTCCAGGATCATCTGAACAACAGAATGAGGAGCTGGTGTCTCCAAATGTGCATGACCTCACTGACCACAGCCTGGACTGCTCGCCACCGCCACGTATCACACAGACACAGCTGCATTCAGCGACATGCGAGCGTCATGAGGTGCACGCGTGCACGTGCAGGCCGTGCGTGTCTTCTCCCAGCGGACTGAATGGAAACGTCTCGAGGCTCAGGTCATTAAAGCTGCAGCGGAGCCTCCGCGTGCACGTCTGTTTAGTTCTACAATGGAGACGGTGGATAGTGTTACCACAAACACCACCTCGTCGTTGGCGCTGCGTCGCACCGGAACAGTCGAGAGTCTGACGCCGTTTAACTTCAATAAAAAGACGAGCAGCTCAGGTTCAGATCAAACCCGTAACCTGGGGCCGCACGCTATCATCAAACAAGGTCCCGCGCCATCTGATACGGCAAGTGGCAACATGGCGGCCGCGGGGACGCGCTTATCGCCAAGCGTTTAGTCGGCGCTTTTATCTTGAAGAGGCGTGCAGCTGGAGGCCAAGTGATGTGACACAAACAAGTGGTTTGTAAATGTTTTCCTCGTTTCCGGCATAAATGTATTAAATCGACAAACACGAGGCTCGCCGCTGATCAGATGATTTGGATTTGAGAACATGATTTTAAAATGTTTTGAATCTTCGTTACAACCCTGAGCTCCTCCTCCTCCTCCTCCTCCTCACAGAGGAAGAACCTGCTTCATTCATCAGGAATGGGAGCACATTCACCCTCGCCTGTCTCCAGTGAGGACGGCTTCCCTGTCTCCAGTGAGGACGGCCTCCCTGTCTCCAGTGAGGACGGCCTCCCTGTCTCTGTCGGCTCCAGCTTCTCGGGTCGAGGAGCGCCGCCGCCGCGTGACTGCGCCCGAACGCACTTGGACAATCTGGTTGTTATCGCAGCGATGGGGCTGCACGTAAACAAGCTGTCTTGTTTGTTACTCACGGCAGGAGAATTAATGTCCGACTGGCCAGCGTGTGTGTGTGTGTGTGTGTGTTGGGCCTCTTCCGCCTGGTTTGTTTGATTTGTGAGTGAATCTCTTCCAGTCCATTAGTGAGCGGCTGCGGGGGCTCTGCCGCCGACTGACCCCCCCCCCCACAGAGTTTGCACTAAATCACATCTGTGAGATAACACGGAATGGCCAGCGCCGGCGTGCACGGCTCCACGCCGCCGTAACGAGCTGGAGATGAACCGCTGGGACTGCGCTCGCCGTCACTTCATTTCCATTTGACGAGAGCTTGTTTCACACACACACACACACACACACACACACACTATAACGATCTTTACATTTGATTCCTGCGACCAATTTACATGCGAGTGCAAATTCAGAGGCAATTAAATGTACGCTGAATTATTCCCGAGTTTAATCTGCCCATGTCCCCGACAGCTGCAGCCTCAACTCATCAATCCTCTGTTTGGAAATGAGAACAATACAACGCAGAGTTTCTCCTCATTTCATCACTTTCCCCGTGGCGGCGTGTGCGTGCACGCCGGTCCACAGAGACACAAAAACCATGGCTGAGATGACTGAAGAGATTTAGCTTCATCTCTTAACTGCATCAGTGTCACGAGCAACACGGCCAGAGACGAACGATGGGCCACGTGGTCGTTAACGGCGGCTGGCGACACACGAGTCAGGTGTCCAACGCCGCTGAGCTAAGAAGCAAAGGAACCACCTGTGTCAGCCAGGCTTCACCTTCATCAGAGTCTCCACGGAGACACAAAGGACGAGCCCCGCCCACACACAAGGGAGGTGTCAAAGGTCAACAGGCTTTCAGACACACGCCAGCGAACGTGAGCCAGACTGGTTGGAATGAAAAACACACAGAGACATTTTCATGCGTCTTTCTTCTGACGAATAAAAACTATTGGACCAACAAAGGGACGGTGGACAGAAGTCAGTAAACTGGACGACCCCTCGCCCCCCCCCCCAGGGGTGATTGGTATTCGCCGCCGCCGCCCCGGCGCCGCCGCATCTCTCGGCAACATTAAGAATTGAAAAGTATCTGTCCCATTGTTCTTATCTATCAGCCTTCGTTCCATAACGCACACTTGTGCTGCCACTCCAGCAAAATAAATTGCCGCCGTGGAAACAATATGCACCGGCGGACGCGCTCGCTTCCTCGAAATGAAATGTCCCACAACCCACTGCTTCCAGGCGCAGGGGTCTAATAAAAAGAGGCTGCTGCTCCCGTCGATGTTTACACAGGCTAATGCGTCCTGGCCGGCCGTGATGTTCACGCCTCCCCGCCTCTGGTCACGGGCGTTAACGTCGGCCTGAAGAGCTCTCAGGATGACAAATGTCTGAAATTTAAGAAACAACCTTTTTTTCTGTTTCCCCCACCGGGTTCGACCGGAGACCGCCGCTCAGCGCGGGAAAAAGTGGAAGCCGGACGCCGATCCCTCCTCTGCCTCGTTCACGCGTCGCCGTGGCAACGCTGTCAAAGGCACCAGAACCTGTTGTTGCTGCTGCGCCCCGACCGTTCCTGCGATTAGGCGGGAGACGAGAGCGCGTGCTCGGCGTGTGGGAGTGGCTCCTGAATCATCAAACAGGCGCACGAGGACTGGAATAAACGCGCTCTGCAGCGCGGGGTTCCACCTGGAGGTGTGCGCGTGCGTCCTGTGCACTGGGGCAGGTGCCGACGGTGGCGAGGGGGCGGTAAACAGGGCAAAGGGCCGAAGTGACGGTGACGCTGGATGAGACGCAGCGTTCCTCTGGGGAGCACGACAGCGTAGCGCTGTGCCGGTGGAGGGCTGAACCCTCCTGGACGGTTTGTCCTGGTTCAAAACACTTTATCCGGTTCTGTATCTCAGCGTGAAATCTCCATGAACCAAAAGAATCAGAAAAACAACGAGGTGGAGAACAGACGGCGAGCCTGCAGAGGTTTTACCGATGCTGCCTCTCTCAGTCTCAGGACGCGTGCTGATGCGAGGCAGGCAGCGCGCCCGGTTCCCGGGGCATGAACTCGGGGAAGATGAGAGCTCTTCTTTCTCTGACAGCTCTCCACATTCTCCAGCCTTCTCTCTGCACCAAAACAGAAAATACATGTTTTCCTGAGAACATGAAAGAATGAAACCGGCTGCAGCTGCGTGAGCCGAGTCGCTAGTTTGGATTCTGGAATTCCTGTTTTCACCCAGGCCAAAGAAAAGTGATTGTAAACTTTCTCCTGAGATGAAGTGGAAAAGCTGGAAGACCAGATGATGTCAGAGCAACTAAACTTCCACATGACATGGAGAGGTTGCACCGTCACCCAGAGCCAGGAATTATTCAAATTCTCACCAAGCTAAAGAGAAAACAAACTCCGGTCTGCATCCTCGCCACCCATCGGCCCGCCCACCGTCGCTCGCAGCCATTATCACGCAGCCTCTCCCCACCTCGTCTTTCTGAGCCCTTCAGTTCCCCAGAACACAATCGCAGAGTCTCGCATGAAGCGGTCCAGTGAACCGGCCCACCAAAGCGGTCGCCGCGACACCAGACAGAGGAGGCGGACGCGCTCGGCGGGCGGCGGCTAATGAGCCCTGACGCCGAGGAGCGTGAGCGGAGCCGTCGGCTTGACCAGAGGCAGACGGATGAGGAGCGAGGCGGCATTCTGCTCCCAATTTAATATCTGGAGGAACTTTGGAAAAACAGCCACAGCTCAGCTGATTTTTCACTGAGTCAGATATGATGTCACTTCCTGCTTTTACACACGTTTTGTTTCCACACTGACTCAAATATTCCATTTAAACCTCCACATTCTGCTGTGTCTCGATAAATAGAGTCATTTCATCATCATGACAGGAGCTTTTCAAAATGACCATTACTATGTTTACCTGGGGCTGGGTGTCTAAAAAAAAAACACACTGAAAGGATGGGAGAGGGGCAGGAGCGTGCACGTCCCTGGGCGTGAGCGCAGCACTTGTGATTTAGACCAGAGCAAGTTTAGTTTGCCGATGACCTTGAGCGAAAAGGTTTGTACGATGCTCTAAAAGCTTGTTCAACCAGCGCGCCCACGAAGCGTTCTCTCAAAATCAATGTTGTCTCTGCGGCGGGGGCTGGGGGGGGTTGTTTGTGGGTTGTGGTTGTGGTCGGGGGGGGGGGGGGGGGGGGGGGGGGGGGGGGTTCAGAGACACACAAAGGGACGAGCCTTGGCGTCCCCCAGGGCTCAGGTATATTCAAAGGAGCGTCTGAAGTCGTCTCACGCTGCACTGGAGTTTTCCTTTTGCAAACATCCCATCATGCCCCTCTCAACATCGATTCCCTCCCGCAGCTCCAGGACCTCTGCCCACTCCTGGTGGGGGGGGGTGGAGGGTTACTGGAGAACGGCCCCAGTCATTTATGCAGTAATAACGCGGTCACAGCAAAGAGTCCAGGAGTAGGATTTGGTAACTCAATCTCAAAGACGCGCTCATGGAATGAGGTTGCCGGGAAATCTGATCTTCTCCTGGCTCGCTGGCGGCCCCAGACCCAATCCAGGCGCGGTGCTCGGGTCGTAATTGGGAGCTTTATTGATTTCCGGGCCTGTTGTCACGCCTGAGGTGACCTTTTGTTTGAGAATAATTGCTCTATTAGAGGGTTTATTCAGGCACCTGCTGGGTATCTCAGACGCCATTAATGTCCAATAAGGGTCCCCCGGCGCCGGAGCCGTGACCCTGTTCTGATATGAGCTGTGGGCGGAGCCTGGCTCCCTCACTGAGGGGCTCAAATGAGAACCAAGGCGGACGTGGAACATTTAAGGGTGAATGAGCTCTAACGCTGTCGCTCCACCGCCAAAGGACGCCGTGTCGTGGACGCCGCGTTTCCTGGAGCTGCAGTGAGATGCTTTTCAACAAATATAAGAGAGTTTTATTTGTGACGGACAGGAGGCGTCTGCACTTTTATGAGACACAGACATGAATATTATGTTGGAATCAAACGGTGTCGCTGAGGAAGAGGAAGGAGGAAGGGGATCATTATGCTGCGGCGTGAACACTCCTGACTCATGGGCGCTGCCATCTCGCTCACTCACTGTCTCGTTCGCTTGTGCTCCCACGTCAAACCTTTACCGTAACATATGAAACTAGAAATAAAACACGCAGCGGCTCTGGAGGGAGGAGGGATTTAAAAAAACAACCATGTCGTTAAGCTCCAGGGGAAACTGTCGGCCAGTTTGAGCGCGAGGGGGAGGGGCTTAGTGCACCGATGCTCTCTGATGGATTCTGCTCAGTTAAAAACGTCCCGAGTGCTCCCCCCCGACCCGCCGCGTGATGCTATGCTGCAGCTAACCGAGACAGAAATGTCCCTCGGGACCAACAGAACTTCTATGAGTCCACATTTCAAAGACATTGGACAAATGAGTCTCAGCATCAGTACAAAGTTAAACTGGGATTTAGCCCCTTATGGTTGTTCAAGCATGAGAATAAAATACAATTCAAATAATCAATACTTGTAATATATCATGTTTCTTTCCTCCACATCCCAGACGGTGATTAGCACCGAGGTTCCAATCTATTCTGTTAATAATTACTGAGTGCGTCGAGGGATTAAGGCGATCAACACGTCTTTAATTAAAGTTAATTGATTACACCGTTCATTCCTCTGGTTCTTTTCCAAATGCCGTACAATTTTTAACAAGTGATTACAAAAAAAAAGGAAAAACTATTTGCCTCTCGGTCTGAAAACACAAGAACTGAAAAATCAAATGTCCTGTATTCGCTGTGGGACTCAAGCGCGACAATCGCTGCTCGCTTCTGATGTCACATCACCCGCAGCTGCTCGAGGGTCAGAGACGAGCGATAATAAAACGACCTGAATAGCTTCCTAACATCCGAGGATTATACCCCAGAGTACAATCTCTCCTTGTGCGGAGAGAGCTCAAGAAATGGCTGCGTGGAGGATAACCGGTATATAATTTAGAGGCAATCGACGGCGCCCTGAGCATCAGCGGAGAGCGAGATAATAAAGTGAAAACCCAGGGAACGTGAGGCCTTGATGGATTCGACCACGCTGTGTCGCCGCCACTCCGACTCCTTGTGATGCATAATGCAAATGAACGGCCCATTTTATCAATGGAAGGACTTGAAGGGGACGCAGGTTGACTTGGGCTCTTTCTACATGTCCAACTTTAGCACCAATAAACGTTAACTCGCCAATAAAGAGGGGGACGCTCAAACTGAAGCGTCCTTAAATGGCTTTATTCCATCTTTTCTTTTGTGCTTTTCTTTATCTGTCCATCGTCCAGCACTCTGGTGAATCCAGACATGCTCTGTAAAAAGGTTTGACCCGTCTGGGCCCTTTCTGACGGCGTCTCAGAGAGAGCAGGATTAAAAGAGCGGCCCTGTGTTTGGAGACGAGCTCGACTTCGGCAGATGAAAATCAAAGTGTGACAGGAAGCGAACGGGACGGTGTTACTGGCGATGTTGGGAACAGTCTGAGGCGTTGACGGGTTCTCGTGTCACTGCTCCATCACCACGAGCCACGAACCAGCATGAACAGGAACTAGGACCAGGACAAAGAGATCTAATATTGGTGTCACGGCTGGATCTGTTTTAGCCCGTGAGTGTGTGTGTGTCTTTAAGCATCACACACACTCACAGCATCGCCATAGAAACCAGACAGCCACCGGACATTTGGAGTTATTCCAGCAGAAGTCATGATGAGTCAGTATTTCAGGAACCGGCACTAAACGCCACTGAGGACACGTGTGATGGCTGCCAATACTTCCAGCGTGGAGAATTGGGGGGGCGGCGGGGGGGGGGGGGGGGGGGGGGGGGGGGGGGGGGGGGGTGACACTGTCGCCTCGGACCAATTTCCTTCCACCCACACTGGATTTTTAGAGCTGGCAGATAAGCAATCCAGGACGCCTGTCAGAGGCGTGACAGGACGCCAGCTCCTCAAGTAGAGAGCGATGATATTGCAGCGGGCCGCCTGCTTTCACGCCGCCATCACCATAATGTGACGAGCTGTCATATTAAAATCCTCCAGCCGCTCAATTTGTAGCACCATCAGTATTCTGCGGCGGAACAATAACACTAAAGGTTGGAGGGGGTTGTCTCGCCGGGCTGAGCAGCCTTTCACCTCCTGCGGGACGCTGCGTGTCTGCATGTGCGCTCTCGTCAGGTGATGCGGGTCACGGCGCCGCTCCGTGCAAATGTGAAGGAGGGAGTGAAAGCTGATGACGCCCAGCGCTGAGTGTGTGTATCAGCCGGAGCTGTCACGCCGGCACAAACAACCCCTGGCAGCACGGCGGCTCCTCCTAATTCGCATCCGGGCCTGCGGGCAATTACCTGCTTATCGTTCATGACTAGCACTCGCTCTTCTGAATGTTTGTCACCGATACGGAGGTGGCGTCGGGACGACAGCGGGACCCGAGGGGGCCGACGGTGAACCTGGCAACTCTCAACGTTTCAATTAGAGGCTCGGTGGAACATGGCGGCTCCTGATCGCCTTCCTGCTCCGCAGCTCCAGGCCCCTAATTACAGCGGGCTGATAAGGCGGCAAACAGAGGGCGGGCGCAGATGAACACGCCAAACGTAGGCGAGAACAAGGACACACAAGGACACAAGGACGTAAATGGGCTCACACAACCTGACGGCATGACCAGAACCAGTGGAAACGCTGGAACCCAACACTCTGAACACACCGGACTGATTTGTTATGAAACATGACAGAGGAGAAATGGAAGTGAAGTGTGAAATGAAACGTCCATCGCTGAGAGACACAATTAAAAAAACCTCGTTTTTAAACACCTGGCGGCAGAAATGTTGACCTTTTCCTGAACGAGGCGATTTCACACACACACACACACACACACACCTGACATCTACTGGCTATTAGTGAGACGGAGGACTGTCATGACATTTTAGTTTGACCGTTGCTCCGAACGCTGAATATTTATTGCTGAATTAACGGCGCCTCCCCGGCGTAATAAGCCATGTCAGTGAAATCACGACAACAATCATGATGAATCGCCGCCTCTGATCTGCACTTCACAACCCAACATCCCGACTCAATTGTTCGTAATTGCCCTTAAGATGAACTGCGGCACAAACATCAGAGGCATCCAGTCCTCCTCTGATTCCATCCTTCACTCTCTTATCAGTCAAGGACAAACAGAAAGAGTCGCTCCATTATCTATTTGCATTCCAAAAATCCTCTCATGGTTTCTGAGGCCACGCTGCTCATTTCTCCCATTAAGCCGCTGGAATGACGGCTCGCGACCCGCGACGTGGCCGCCACTGATCAACAGCCGAGGAGCTCCATCACTTATTTATTGAGACGCAACAGTGAGGATTTCAAATCCAATCAGTGCGCCGCTGCAGCAAATACACACTCAATTAGAAGAAGAACAAACGTGACAAAACCGCCACCGGGGCCTTTTCAGGATTCTGGAAGCTCCGCCTCCAGGGTTAGCCAGCACACTTTAAAAGGCTAAAGCTAAACTATGAGTTTACAGGGTTACACTGGACCGTGTGACTTCCTGTAGACGGCCGCCATGCCGCCACGTGCTGATCACGTGACCTGTGGAAAAGTCAAACTGATCAAATCCTCTGGTCGGTCGTTGGTCCAGGAACGGATGAGTCTGGTTCAGCACTCATCAGCTGAGCTGTTCATCAGGGGGCACGGCTAACACGGCTAACACGGCTAATTAAAACCCACCCTTTGTTCTTCTACAGCGAGACGGGAAAACGTTGCTTCCCTTTTAATCTAATCATCATTTCTAAAGCGTCTTCCTCCCCGCTCTCAGCTGAGCAGCTTCACATTTTACGCTGGCATTTATCAGCTTGCTGCAGACGGCCGCTGCTTCACATAAACAACTTTTAATCAATATTTGACAAGAACACATCCAGGGTAATGTCACTTAAAATTAATACGCCATTAAACACAGCCACATCCCCAAGTGGATATCATGACAAGTTGATATATAAATAGACGCTACGCCCAGCGCCACGGCCTGCCAATTAGTCACCTCCTCCTTTGGCTCGTGGGCGTCTAGGCTGCTCCCTCAGCTGTTCCTCAAGCTGCCCGCACAGTTTGATGCGGCACCATTAAAGTCTGCGTAGCTGCGGTGCCGTGCTCGGAGCTGAACTCTGAAGAACCTAATTTCTCATGTAACGTGATAACGACCAAACTGCAGCAGCAGGATTATTAAGTTACCAAACAGCAAGTTTAAAAAAAAAAACTAACTGGGGCAGATTCTCGACTTTATTGCTGATGTTCAAGTTTCCATTTGTGCTGGTTTTATTTGATTGGAGAATGGAATCTGTGGAAGCGCTCTGATCCCTGCGATGGTTCTCCTGCAATTAACCGAACCCGACTCCTCCTCGACCACAAAGAGCAGAACTTTGGCTTCACATTAGTCAGACGTGTCTCTCCTGTGTAGACGCATTACTGCCCCTGAACTCCAGCGTAACCTTTCACACCTGCGTCCGTGTGCGTGCGCGCCTGCGTCTAACATTAGCGATTTCTCGCTTTGCTGGACGGACACGCCTCCTCTGACAGGGGTTACTGTTTCAATAAATTAACAAAATACAAACAGCTCAGGCTGATAATCCAGATTGGGACAGATTAGCGCTGTAGCAAGGATCAGAAGAGATCTGTTGATTATTCCATGAGGAGAAAACTAATTGCTGCTTTGATTGGTTGAATTTGTGGTTAAATGTTGGTTTGTTCTGAAAATGTAAAGAGCTTCTATAATCAAACGCAGCTGACAGCGAGGTGCACGTTCTTCTCTTGGAGGGTGAGCACAATAAGAGCCCGGCGCCTCTGCGGCGGCGGCGGCGGCGTCCCTCGGCTCAGTCAGTTGGACAGGAGGACGCCATGAGTCCCTTCCCCCGTGTTCAGCACCAAGCACAAACTTTTAAAGGCTGGAGCTGCAGGAGAGCATCATGGGAGGTGTGAGCCACCCTCAGAACATCAAACACTGATGGCCCTAAAAACACAGCCATTGTTCCCTGCGCTCCTCAGGTGCGTGTGCGTGTGCGCAGGCACCTCTGTGGAGGCTCCCTCCTCCCCGGCTGACTGATGGAGCTGGGGGGGGGGGGACAGGCCCGTTCACACGCCGATTCGCGCGTCCTGCGGCTGCAAGGTGACGCGCACTGGAAAACACAAAGTGCGCGTCGTCTGTGCGTAAAATGTCTGGAGCGAGTCAGAGCTCAGATGATGGAAGCGGTGCACGAGGCTGCATCACTTCCCGACGTGCACGCGTCCATTATGCTTTGATCTGTCATCCATGCACGCGACCAGCAAACTCAGCGCGGGTTAATGTCGCCGTCGATGCGCGGGTGCGCGTGAAGCGCATGTACCTGTTCCTGCTGCTGAGACGGTTTCGACGGCGCGTTCGCTTCCTTCGCCGTGGTCATGGTTCCCTGAAGCTGGCGGAGAAACTGCTGTTTCCCCGGCGAGGAGGAAGAGGAGGAGCAGGAGGAGGAGGAGCAGGAAGAGGAGGAGGAGGAGGAGGAGGAGGAGGAGGACAGAGGAGCCGGTGACAGACGGAGGTGGAGCGGTGGATTCACAGCTGCCTGTGCAGCGGCCAAGGTGAGAAATAACAAGAAGCTCAAGCGAAAGAGGAGGAAGAGGAGGAGGAGACAGCGGAGAGAGAGGGAGGGAGGGGAGAGACGCACATCTCTTCTTCACACGCTTGACGCGGCAGTGTGCGTGAGACATTCAATATGCCACAGGCGTTTGCGCACGCGCGCACGCTGGCTGTGCAAGTCAGCGGAAGGAGAAGAATTAAAAATGCGCGTTAATGTTGAATTCACGAGGAATGTGCGTGCGTGTGCAGAGCCTCGGTCGTAATGACGGAATAAAGGCTCCCCTCAGAGCAGAGCAGAGCAGCAGCGTCCTCACGCACGCGCCCCTGCAGCATGTGCGTGTGACACAACTTCGAAAGGAGACGCCGCAGCGATGGAGCTGAAACCCCAAGAAGCTGAAGCTGCAGCCAATCATCGCACCGTTGGGAACCAAGTGAAGCTTTTAAAAAGAAGTCAGCTGGAGCTCTGATCCAAGATCAGTTTCAGTGTAGTCTTCAAAAAGCTTTGGGATCTGCACCATACGTGAAACATTTTAGAGCATCGTGATGAATCTGGAGGAGGAGAGTGGAGGGAAATGTCAGATCCAGCACGGTCAAACATTTATTTACATCCAGTAAAAGTTAAAATGTCAAATAATCCCCAAACCATCCGGCAGCAGGAAACAAAAACGCAGGATTTGTTTCTCACGAATATTAATATTAAAAAGACACTGGCGTGAGACAACGCCGCAGGTTGGTGCAGCTCGCCGTCGGCCTCATCGTGAACGTTATGA
Source organism: Pseudorhombus dupliciocellatus (assembly GCA_016785235.1). Taxonomy (NCBI): domain Eukaryota; kingdom Metazoa; phylum Chordata; class Actinopteri; order Pleuronectiformes; family Paralichthyidae; genus Pseudorhombus; species Pseudorhombus dupliciocellatus. The sequence continues at coordinate 221,214 of JAFBJW010000476.1, read as the reverse complement.
CGCGAGGAGGAGATGAAGTGCCGGGGGAACTAGTCGGAATCGTTGCTCTCGCAGGTAGTTCAGGATGGCGAAGCGGCCGTTCACAGATCCATTTAAGCGCTCGGGTGCACAGCGGCGCCGGAGCGTGTCCGCCGAGGTGTGCACGCCACAGAGGGAAAAGGTCAAGTGAGACGACGTGACGCAGGTTGTTAGCTCGGCGCTCTGTGATGAATAAACTTGATATTAGCTGTTCAACGCAGCGTTGATTAACACCTCGGCCTCCAGGTGCACTCTTCCTTTCGCAGCTTCGTCGGTGCTCATTAAAACCAGGTGGCAGCTGGAATCCCGATTGGACGCCTGCGTTGCCGCTCGGCCCCGAGGACGACGCTGAAATCCTAGGACCGGGTACTAGGGAGTGGTTCTGTGTCAAATAACTGCCGCTGCAGGTCGCTCAGACGGTCTCTGACTCGGCAGCAGGTCCAGCTTCGTCTTTCCCACTGGAGCTGAAGCGAGAGCGTAATGACACCAGATTCTGCTGAGTCAGCGATGCCGGTGACGCCGCGAGGCTGGATCTGGGCTCAGGGCCGATCCCGGCGCCGCACGCGCTCCCACAGCTGTCAGCGCGTTTCATTAAAAAAGAAAGATGTCGACCTCACAGTGCGGCGTGAGGAAGACAGAGCAGATCGCCACAATAAAAGCCTCTGTTCTCCGGGGAACGTTGATGTCTGTTAAAGACCGATGTTCTTCCGCCTGCTGAGCTGCGGTTGTTCTAATATCGTGTCGCATCAGCAAACACCAGGGCCCGATCATTCACAGTCCAGTTGTGCGTGTAATGTTTTTGAAGAATCGGTCTTCTTGTTTTTTTCCTTTAAGAAATCATTGCATTTGGATTCTCGGCACACCAACGCCACCAAACTCAAAATCGGTTCTGCTTTTGAAATGTGGAGAGAATGATCGCCCGCCGGCGCTCGCAGCTCCAGACGCTTGTGGCTCAAAACCACATTAACCGCCCTCCTCGACAAACTCGGGCGTATTTACCATCGAGCAGATGATGTATGAAAGTGAAACGACTTCTCAGCAGCCGATCAATCAGGCCCGGACCCATGACAGCCACTCTGGGCCAGAGCCCTATTGGCTGAAGACGGATGCTCTGTGGTCGCACTGCGGCAGCCGAGAACACAACATAACCGCCTTACTGTGGCCGCGTACAAACGCCACGTCTCCGATGTTGACAAATGGACGCGTGGCGCCGGTGATGGATGCACCGTGGGGGGAGGGGGTGGGTGGGGGGGGGGGGGGGGGGGGGGGGCTCTGTTTAAATACACATTCCTGGAAAGTCGAGAATGAAGTGAGTGACGGAGCCAACCTCCTTGAACAAATGGAGCCGCCCGCTCGCTTCTGCCCTGTCATTTCACTGCCAACGCCGCGCCGGCCGCCGCCAGCCTGATGGACTGGAAGTGCTTTGGCCCAATTACAACTTCAACATAATCAATACACGGCATGATGTGAAAATACTACACTCAGCCGCATCCGTTCGCTCAATTACAGCTTCGCTAATCACGCCAGTTGTGTGTTGTGCATGGGGCGGAGCCACTAAACCTGGTGCTCGTGCACGCCAGTTTAGACTGACTCCACCTTCCTGCTTCTTCCCTCGAAACTAAAGCAAAGGCGACGCAGAGCAAACAGGTGTTCCCTTAAGCGCTCGGCGCCGTAGCGCTTTTTTAATGACACGTTAAATCCTGTTAACGCCACCGGGGACGTTACAAGGAATTCTGCTGTGGGTCGCACCAGGTTTGAGACGGAATCGGTTCAGTACGACTGTTGATACCCACGTTAATAAAACGTGCACGCACCGCTCCGCAGGGCGTGGCCCAACGTGCCCACTCGTGACAAGAAAATGGAATCTGGAGGAAATGAATACATATTCCAAGCCGCCTGTCATCACGCGGCCACAGCCATCCATCAGGGTTACAGTGATCCCAGAATCAAAGCTCACAGTGCACGTGCACGTGTAATGGGACGTTTCAAAGCCGAAACCCTGCGACTGGCTCTGATTGAACGCTCCGAGGCGTCCGCTGCTTCCTGGCACGTAAACTCAGAGCGGGACACGTCTCGTATTGGCTGTGACGGAGGCTCCACCTCCAGGGAGAGGCGGAGGATAGATAAGTGATTACCCCGGTGCTGACACGGCGCCGGGGCCAAAGGTCTGAGATTCGCACTCCGACACTCTGTTTCCCAGCAGGTGGTGCGTCACGCCGCCGCCGCCTCCGTTCCTCCGCTCTTATTTCCCGCCGCAGCATCCGGACACGGGGAAACGTAATTGTTTCTACACCGCCTCTGCGCTGCTCCCTCTCCTCGGGAATACTCTCTGCTAGGCCCTTAAATAAATAAGGGTTGGGGCCATCAGGACGCCGGCTCTCCTCCTCCCGGCGCAGCACTCGGCGCCAGGTGTGACTCATCAGCCTTCACACCACTCTGCCGTGAAATGTCAACAGAAGCGCATTCCACAGCCGTGCCGGCGTTCCCGGCCCCGGGATGATGAGCGCGTCTGCGGCGCTGAATGAGTTTTGGAGCCGTGCTCATTAGCATACCGGCGGCGTGCAGCGCGTCCGCCCTGCTGGAGGGGAAACGCCGAGGCTGAAGGACGTGGAAACAGAAGCCGGTCGTGGCTTCATCCAGAAACGACTCCCCGACTTCTGAGGTTGTAAAAAGCGAGACTGCTCCTCTCCCTCGGCGCGACACAAGCACCCGGAGAATCCTCTGTTCTCATTCTAACACGATCCGGCGCCGGCTCTCCCTCCCTCTCCCGCTAAATGCTGATGACATGTTCTTAACGGGTGTCGCACGGACATCGCCATGTTTCTGAAAGCCTGTGTTGTCATGACAACGGCGCCCGCTTCGTGCACTCGATGGGTTAAAGTGTCGCTTTGTATTCTGCATTTCATCAAAGGCTCGTGTGCGTGTGTGTGTGTGTGTCATCAAAGCAATCAAAGCGTCCACAGCGTCACTTCCAGCACCTTCCACACGCCACAGCAAACACATGTAAAGCAGGTGAGACACGTCACATGAGACTCTGGAGTGGGTCTGGTATGGATGGAGCCATAACATGCAGCTTCCTGACCGTCCTTTGGTCTCAGACATGAAGGTCTGGACCAGCGTCTCCATCAGGAAGCAGCCGTGTGGTCACAGGGCGATGAGAACAGACTGCACCTCATCATCCTTTCTTTCTTTATTTACTCTCTGCCACGCTTTCCTCTAATTGCTTTCCCTCCGTTTGAAACACTGGGTAATTGCTTCTCTCAAAGATTTTTCAAATAAAAGACAAACCAAATGTTTCCAGCTTCCCTTCAAGGCTTCGCCAACCAAGACCCCTCCATCATCTGGCAGAGGCTGACGTCACAGAAAGAAGAACCAAACGGATAAAAAACAGAACAAAAACCTCCTCAACATAAATAAAGTCTCCATGGTCTCGTCTTCTTTATTTCACTCAGGGCCACTGAGATGGGGCCCAGTGGGACTCGCGGCCTTAATGGGAGCCGGTGACCCGTGTTGGACCGCGATCACGCCCCTGGCGGCCCGACGCCACAGAACATAGAGACAATCACACGTAGAGGCAGAGACGTGAGACTCGTCTCTCAGTCCATGGAGCGTAATAAATCACAGTGGGCCCCCCCCCCCATTCCTTCCACCTCCGTGCTCGTCTCATTCCTCACAGCAAAAAGGTTTTGTTGTGACTTTGCCGCTGACGGAGCGCCGGCGCCGCGTTAGCCGTGCCCTTGGGTTTCTAATGGAGCCGAGCAGCTGAGATATAAAAGCGGAGCTCGGCGGGGAACTCTCCACGTCCCGTGACGCCGGCGAGGAGCAGAACGCCGGGCTGTGATGCTTCGTGTCAGGGAGGTGGGACACTGGTGCCGCAGGGGAAATTCCAGTACGGACACACACGATAAAAATGTTTGCATGACGTGCCAGGGCTGAGGAGAGGAGAATACAAACTGGCCGGCGTGGTGGCGTTTTGGAATGATACAGCAGAGCGCCGACAAAGAGAAGGGAGGTCGAAGGGTCGAGTGTTCAACTGGTTTCTATACATGCTTCAATTTAAAGTTGTGACGATGGGACACGTCAGCAAAGATCACAGGCTGATTCCAGAGGTAATTACAGTCGTCCACGTGCAGCGTCCTTCTATACCGGGACGAGGTGAGGGGGATTTGAAATATTAAAGGCGAGATTGAGCGCGGGGGGATTCCTCCTCGAAGCAGGCAATAATATAACTCATTAAAACTCCTCGTCTCCTAAGACAGAAGATAAGCAACCGAGCGAGGAGGGCGGCTCCTCACAAAGACAAACCAAATAACCTCGACGGCCGAGATCCGCTATCGGAAATCGGCTCTTTTATCGAGCTTTTCTGATTCAATGTCAGAGGCCCTGCGTCGCGGTAATGACGGGGATTTTTAATAACAAGGCCTGAATGGAGTTGATTAGAAAGAGACGCAGCGTCCTCCGTGCACAAAGACAGAATAATTACTGAAGAGCCGTGAAACAAGGATCCTTGTTTGGTTTACATCTGAGGAGGCTTTCAAACGTCCAACATCCTTTATGTCCCTCTCTCTCTTTGAACAGCAGATATGGGTTCAAGTAAATTAAAGCAAAACAACTTGTGTTATTCTGTTAGGGTCCAGAGAGTTGCAGCAGCTCAGGATATGAAAAACAACGTCCTGGGGAAATTGATGTGGCATTTATGTGACAGTAATTTATGTGGCATTTTTCATTCTGAACGGAAACGAAAGACAGGAAATTTCCTGAATGAAGTCATGAAAATGAGCTCATACATCCTCCGCATATTTGTCACAACACAACGTCCTCTGGCAGCAGAGTAACTGAGCGCGTGCAGCAGGACTTGACCTTCCACTGCTGCCCCACTAGGACTTGGCCGGTGGGGAAACAGAGCAAACTAATCGACTTGAAACGGATTCGTGAGCAAAGGCATTCTGCAACGAGTGTCAGGGTCCGTCAGGGACACAGCCCCACGTGGGGAGGGAGAAGGAGTCTGATCCTCCTGGGGTCAGCTGGAGCGTTCGGTTCTGTCCAAGCCGCACGCGATCGGAAACCATCTGAAACCATCCTCTTCCAGGGGAGGAGCATGAGCGCTGTGATTGGCCGTCACTGGCCGTCACTGGCCGGCGTGATGACGTCACGCGGTGACCAACGCGTCACGTTGGCACTTGTTGTCTCACAGATCAACCGCCATGATGACGTGGACAAAAAAAAAAAAAAAGTGTTTTCCCTCCAGGGACCGAGAATTACTGGCAGCATTTCTGCTGCCACTTCTCTCCGTGTGTGTGAGATGTTGACAGAGTGACACAGTGCGGTTCACACATCACAGTCTGGCAGGTCTGAGCTTCCAGTGTGTGTGTGTGTGTGTGTGGGGGCCATAAATCAGAAACTACTATTTGAAACTGAAATGTCTCTCTGCACCGGATGACAGTCTGGAAATGACGGCACGCAGCATGTGTCGGTGAGCGAGGTGCGCTCCTGGGTGGGTCGGGTTGGGAGGGAGGGGGGGGGGGGGGGGGGGGGGGGCAGACTGTCAAATCAAAAAGGAAATCAAAGTGATCCATGAGGAGGACGGGCCCCCGTCACACACACTGAGCTCTTCCCGTCCACAGAACACAATCAGGACCGGGCCGTGCATGTGTGTGTGTTTGTGTGGGGGAGGGGGAGGGGCTCAGGTTCGACGCCGCTGTGGTTCGTCGGTTTCCAGCAACGCGCTGCTCCAAAATATAAAGTGTCAGTCCCTGCCATCTGTTTTAATGCCGGGAGCAGCACCGGGGTGACGTGGAGGAACATGCACGGACAACTAAGAATACAGTCTAATAATTACTGGAAATACATTCGAACCATAAACGATGCTAATTGACTCTAAATAAAGATGAAGACTAAGGTATGAAACAGCCAAACCACAGAGAGAATTAACATGTTCAATATGACACTTAATGACAGTAAATGACGGGAATTGACAACCACATGCAAAGTACTGAACACAATCTTGCACGTAACTGGGCTCCAGATGGAAGAAACCCGACTGGAAAATGGTCCCAGAACAAGCACGAACACACAGAGCAGAAAAGGATGCAAGATTCTAAAAAGCCTTTGTGAGAGGAGCTGAGGGTCCAGCGGCACAGGCTCCGCCCCCTTGTCATTGATGTGATTATGAAAACGCCATCGGGCGGCTGTGATACTGTGATCATCGGGAGGAGATCGCTTCTGAACCGGAGCCAGTTGTACATTTGAGAAGGAATAATAATCTGCCAGAGTCCATCTCTCCCTCCCCCGGGACGACGAGGGCGAGGGAGCAGTAATTAGAGGCTGCTGGCGCCAACGAGAGAGAGAGAGAGAGAGGGAAAATAATGGCGTTCTTGGGGGGTCGATTGTACGTGTCACACCCCCGCCGCTCCGGGTGCAGCTGTGCTGGAGGATCAGAGTGGAAACACATTCCCGAGGTAAACAGAGGCAGTGGATTAGCGCTGCTCCGCCCTCGTCTCTGAGAGACAGGACGGACATCAGCCCGGTCCAGTCCGCCTCATCTCTTCCATCTTGAACAATGAACAGCCACATCCTGTTATCACACACACACGCCTCCTCCATCTGAGCTCGCCGTCTTATCGCCGCTCTGCAGTTTCAGGCCTTCACAGCTGTCGCTAATTCTGCCGTTATCTGCGGCGCCGCAGTCAGCAGCTGGGACCTCACGCCGTCACCTCACGCCTCCTCACTCCGGTGGGGGCGCGGCTACAGCGTGAGGCCGATAAGAGGCTTTTATTAAATATAAATGGGCAGTGGATGACGGAGGTCAGGAGACGAGGAAACGTGTGTTTATTTTTGTTTGTGTGGTGATTTCTATGAGAGAAATGGAAAAGGTCGTGCAGCAGGGCTACAACTGAGTATAAAAACTTTTGCCGAGGGGATTGTACAACAGTGTTTACACAAAAACTACTACTTATCTGGAAACTGGGTCAGAACACGAGGACGGGTCAGGAAGGAGCACTTTAACTTTCTTTTTGAAAAGACATTTTCTGGAGGCTGATTTCCATTCTGGTTGATTTGAAATTAAAGTTTCAGATGGCTCTAAACGAACTCCTGCATTGCATCAAAACACTGAGACGCCTGTTGTTGTTTTTTCCTTTGTATGTTCTAAAATGCCTCGGCAGCATATGCTACGTGGGCTCATGCTAGCAGCGACTTGCGCTCATTAGCTCTAACGACCCATCTGACGAAGCCGCTCCTGAAGAAATGACAGTTGTTTGGAACATATGGAGGAGCGAGCGATGGTTTAAACGGAGCCCAAACATATCTTTAGATGGTTTTATGATTTTTTAATGCGTCTGGCAGCGACTGCAGCTGTGCCGAATCTGCTGCCGCAGGAAGCTACAAACTTTACAGAGCCATCGTTAGGACCCGGGGGGACGATGGAGCAGCTATATTTGGAGGATTATTTTATTAAGTAAGGCCAATTCAGATATTGATATAAAAACTATTATTGAGCTCTTATTTTGCTAAAAGGCTCGTCTGCGGCGGCGTCTGCTTCTTGGTCCTGACTCAGTCTGGATAACGACCAAGAGAACTTTTCTTTAGAACCGTGTGATAAATGTACCTACAACGACTTCAACCGCCACAGAAATTCTAAATTCAGAAGTTTTGAAAGTTTTTGTCTCTGTGTCCCGTCCAGTAACATGGAGAAGAACAGGGTTTTTATCACCTGTCATGCAGCAAACCACAAGCTGTGGACACATTTCTTGGACGGAACCTCTATTTGCAGTTAGATCGTCGAGTGGCAAATTTAACAGAACCCAGGTGATTCCAAACAAACACCCACGTCCCCCCAGAGGACGCCACATCTGACGAACACGGGGCCGCCGAGTCAGCCCGCAGCATCTGAGGCGGCTTGTTGATATTGTTCCGTTAGCTCGACGTGTCGAGTCATTCTCCTCTAGCGTTCCTAGAGCGGACGGATGTGCCGCTACGTTGCAGAAAGGACGCGGCGTCGGCGTCCCACCCATTATAACATGAATATTTGATGGGGACATAAAAGCTCTCTGCTCTGCGTTAGCCTGCCCATGCATACAAACGGGGGGTTTAAGTCTCGGTGTGGCAGCAACCGCAGAGGGTTAAACAATTTGAGATTACAATAAAACCAATGTGTTCTTTGGAGCTCATTAAACATTGACAATGCTGAGGTCTCATAATCTATTCCGCCCTGATTACTGCGCTGTACATCTCAGAAATCGGTGCTCGCCTAATGGGCGTGCAACAGCAGGGTCGGGAGGCGTTCGTCGCTTCCTGACGTCCCCCTCCGTGGCTCCGTGGGTGTTTTGTGCGGCGTAATAAAAAAACCTCTGGCATCGGAGACGCGGCGCTCGGCAAGGAAAATTAGATTTCTTGAAATGATCCACGCAGGAATCAACAAGCAGTGATCAAAGGTGGTTATTGGGAGACAGACGGAGAACGAAGCTCGCACATCATTATCACGCCACGTTCACAAAGGATCTCATTAGCGCTTTAACAAAAAGCAGAGCGGGGGAAAAAAACAAACGCGCCTCAAGGAGCTCAAAGGAAACGTCCCCTTCTCACATCCTGCGTCTTATTTGTGCAGCTCCGCGATACCATCGCGTTCCGACTCACAACAACTCCCACGGAACCCGCCCACGCTGGAGCGTGGCCTCATGCAAACGAATAATTACATTAACGACGTTTTCTGTGTTGACGTGACACAGCGAGACAAATAATAATGACAGCTGAAGACGTCCGTCCAAGGCTGCTGGTAGAAATGTCCTATCTCCCAAATGTCAGGATCAGCTGTTAATCTCCATTTCATCTGACTGGAGCCTGAATATTAAATTTAAAAACACCTTGAACTTCTCACGGTGGACACGTGCAGCTTTTTGACATTTAAGATTTTCAAACTGTGAGGGAGCCTCATAGCTCAACTTCAAACGGCCGGACCATCGCTCCTCTTTCTCATTTCTTCGCTATCAGAGGAGCGACACTCCAGAACCAGAAACACTTCACCCACGACAAATCAGACGCTGGCCATTGTTCTGAAGCGTCTCACACACGCGTGACAGAGATCCGTGTGATGCCCTCTAACACTGCGCTCTGCAGTGGCCACGGGCTCATGAATAATAGAGGGGGACGCACTGATCCTGTCCTTCACTCATCTGACACTGCAATATCACTCCCAGCATGCACAGCAGCGCAGAGCGGCGCGGTGGGACGGAGCAAAGACGCGTTGACTTAGTGAAACGAGAGGACACCTGTACTCCAAGTAGGAAATCATCGCAGTTATTTGAAGTACCTGAAGCTCCTCTTGAATTATTGTCCTCGTGCTGGACGCAGATTCTCAGCCTTGATGTATTTATAGCCAACGTCCCATTGTCACGTGCACGGACTCAAACCAGCAACCCTTCAGGTCACTGGATGAACTTCATCAGCCCACGTCATCTGTTTGTTTGGGCTGATGAATTATATCTAAACCATATGGGTAATTAATCTTAATTTTAACTTTATGTGCTCGTGGAAGTCTGTGCGTTTTTATTTAATGATTATTAAGCTGCAGAGGAAAATCACCTGGCACGGTTTCATCTGCTTCACTCACATGATCACATGACTGCACGTGGAGCTGGTGCACGTCAGCGAGAGACTGGAATTAATTGGCAGGATGAGAGAAGGGTACTCAGTGGGGAAATAAACCCAGAGCAGCAGGTGGGCGGGTCCCACATGACTCATGTTGGTGCACTGGTTACGTAGTACTGGTAAGGTGGTACCGGTAAGGTAGTACTGGTAAGGTGGTACCGGTAAGGAAAATACGCCCAGATGAGTCCGTCGTCTTTGTCCAGGACTGTGTTGGATGTATTTAGTGACTTGAGTTTAAAGAGAGGAGGAAACCGCTAACAGGAGCGAGGCAGACGATTCCATGCGTCAATACCTGCAGAGGCCATGTGGGCTGGGCCCCTCATCAGGGCCTCATATCCTCTGAGTGACGTTGAATACACAGCGTGTATAAATACTGCATGAGGCCATAAAGCACCTTGTCTGTGTGGTTCATAAATCCTGAGGCCGATAGCGTCCAGTTGAAAACAGCGACGGCGTTCAGCTTCATCGTCTGTTGTTTCAAACGTGTTTGGCTCATGCAAACGAGAGGAAGACGCCGTAGACTTGAGGGGAGTCGTTGTTTTCTGTTTCTGCAGAGTAACACACATCAGACCTGCAGCTCCGACAGAAAGACGGAGAGAGATGAGGTGGGGGGGGGTGATAAATGAGGGGAAGGAAACTGTATTGTTCGTGTTTCATGAGCTGATGAAAAAAGACAAGACAAGGTACAAGGCAGACTGCCGGGCATCGTGCAGCCGTCAAATTACAGAGAGCAACCGTGCATGAAACGCACACATCAGGGGAGAGAAAGGGCGAAAAACAAGTTGGAATTGCAAATCAGTGCATGGCAGATCATCGGCAGAACGCCCTGTTTATCTGACAGAAGATGAGTCTGTGGCTCTCTAATGGAAAACGGCCCTCAGACTGCAGCTCTCCAAGACACAGAACACCTGGAAAATACTGGGCTCCCGTTCCATCTGAAGGGAGAGAGTCATGTTCTCTCAGAAAGAGTTGAGCGTCTGGAGGGGCCAAGCTGCGAAGCTCCATTTGTTTACACGTCAACTCTGGAGGACGGCCGCACGGCCGCGTCCAGCCACGTTTGAAACAACACGACACTGACGTCTGTCAATCACCCACAGACACACAACCAGAGGTTCCTCAGAGCCCTGGTCTGACGGCAGCTCAGGAAAAACCACGCTATGCTTCTAATTGGACAAGCCTGAAAGGGGCCGAAAAGTACGAGTGTCTCCAGAAGGTTCCAGCTCTTGATGGACGCTGATTGGCTGCGGCGAGGACGGAACTGGACACCTCTCAGTTATGGGACAAATGGATGTAATCACAGCCCGTCCTGAAGGTTACAGAGATATTGACGTTTGCACCCCAGGACAGAAGAAGAAGAAGAAGAGGGAGGAAGAGGGGGCGGAGGAGGGCGATGGCTTCGAGGGATGACGAGAGGGAAACTCTGGATTTCTTTGCTAACTTTCTGAACAGGATTTCTGTAAATCCCAAACACCTTGGGAGCCTCTATCGGACAAACAGCCTCCGCTTGTAAAGATGTTCACGGTGGGCGGCTAATGTGTGAAGATAAGAAAAGACGGAGACGGACGGAGACGGACATCAGAGCTAATTTTAATCCTTTGTTATCTTTACATGGATTTGCTTTGGTTTGAACAGTTTTCCAGTCAAGACCTTGGCCCGCGTGTATTTATTATATCAAATATAACCTGAACGGTTCTGGTGAAATAACGCAGGAGGAACAGTAATTGTCAGAGAACGTGAAGAGAAAACGATATTTTTCTGACGCTGTGGAGGAAAGGAGGTGGCAGCAAGCAGCCGTACACATCTTAATCTCCTCCAGAGAACTGGATATTCCCAGAGCGCACGATATCGCTTCTTCCTCTGAATATGAGACACGTTCAGGATTTTCATCACCGCATCATCAAATATTGGACACGTCCACGGGGTCAACGGGTCCCTCTCATAAAGCAAGACAAACGCCTCTCGTCAGGTTTGGAAATCCCAGTTCCCCGTGCACGTCTGACTAAAAGGTCTGAGCCAGCGAGTCTGAGCAGACCTGCCCAGATTGACACTCGCCAGAGTGGAGTCAAGTGGGGTGGAGCTGCGTGCTGCAGATCAAACAGCGGAGAGTAAAGGTCGACGCACGAGCTGCTGGGAGTTTAGCCTGCGCACACATGATGAGGCGGAGACAGAGATTAAAGTGCAGAGAAAACTCCCAGGTGATGGCCAGACTGATGAAAAGACAACACGGGAGACGGCGGCGGATCAAGACTCGGCTCCTCATCTAACTCCAGATTTCTGTCTGACGAGCTGCTGAAGATTCACATCTGTATTCACCGCACAGAGAGTTTGTCTTCAGCCTCTCAGAGCCACCGTCCCGGGGGGGGGGGCAGCATTGACCGGCGCCCCCGGTAGCATTTAAGGTCCGCGCCGCAGACGGCGTCTCGTTAGGCTCCCACCCCTCCAGGGACGACCTTTAAAGAAGCTGGATCTGAGGGACGCGTTTGAAAGGGACGGGAAGTCTCATTACGCTGAGACGCTGGGAGCGATGGGGACACGTGTCTCTCAGGGAGACGAGGCTTCCAGCTGTAACCTGGTGTAAAAGTTAAAGAGACGAAGATGTAAACGCAGAGCGAGCGCTTTTATCTTTGATGTTTTAATAGTAGCGGCGCTGCGACTCATCAGGGATGCACTTTCTATTCTGACATGCTCCTCACACACAGGACGTGGCTCACCCTCCAGTATCTCTTGGCCGTCTCCACCCTGGACGGTTTCCTGTAGAGGCCCAGCGGCGTCGCCAGCGGATGATCGAACATCATCCTGAAGCCCTCCGCGGCGGCCAGCTCGCCTCTCGCCGATCCGGCTGCTCCTGCGGCGAGCCGCTGTCTGCTCTGAGCGCCCGCTCGCCGTTCCTATTTATGAAGCAGCTGCCACACCCAGAGCCATTACGCCGTGGATTTCCCAGCAGCCGTGAGCAAACAAAAACAACAGCCAGTCCCTCTGTCTCCGATCGCACGGCCGCGCACATTAACGGCCGCTAATGGAGGCCGCGGCCCGCCACGGCCAAGATCAGCTTTCACGTTTGTGCTCAGAGGCAACGCACGCCACGAGGGTCCTCGTGGCGCTCGCCTCTAATCAGAGCGATCCAATTAGACGGCTCAAAGTAATGAACGGGACGCGTGTGGAGGTGCAGGTGCAGGGGGAGCGCACGGGTAACTCGACCCTGAGGGCAACGATCGGCGCTAAACTGTTTATTCAGCCATTAGAGTCAGAGCGAGGCGGGTGAGAGGCTGATTCCAGCGGCGATGGCGTGTGGCCGCCAGGAGCGAGAGGCAGCCAGCGGCCGGCGTGAGGGCGCCATCGTCTCCAAACGTCTCTGAAACAGAACCAGCAGCCACTTCACTGCTTCCATCACGTCCAACAGAGGACGCACATCTTGTTTTTCCGTCTGTCTGGACGCAGCAGGAACTTAATCATCACAATCTGGGGCCTCGTCAGGAAGCAGAGTCGTCGTTTGGCGTCGCCCCTGAGGAATTCCCTCAGAGAGGAGGCTGGAGGTGGAGGTGGCTCCTGATGAATTAACACTGGGTGGGGTTTTCTTTGAATTGTGAATATTTCAGCAACAACACACACGTTAACGTGTCTCTGCTGACGTGCACGAGCATGACCGTGCACCTCGGCTGAACTCAGGTGGCCGTGTTCAGACGCCGTGTCTCTGACACGTGGGACATGTAGCGTCCCGGGGCCTTCCTCCGGTGATGGCTCGGATCAAGCCGAGCACAGAGGGCGTTATAGGAAACCATTAGAAGGTGACACGTCCGGCGAGCGCTCAGCTCCGTGGCCCCTGGGAGAGAGAGGGTGTATTTCCCTTGGCCCCGGAAGAGGAGACGGACAACACGTCGATGCTTCTGCGCTGGCAGAGCGCCATTACTTGCACTTTATTTCCTGTCAGATCAGAGCTGGCGAGGGAGCGGCGTCCTCAAGGCCAAACACGGATTCAAATGGCGTTCGCAGACAAAAGACAAAGTGCTGCTGGAAGAGCGCGAACGTGCGCGTCGCCTCGCAGATTGTGCTGACACAAGCCAAAGCGCCGTCGCACGGGAGCGTCGGCGCTGTAATGATCCAACTCCTGCGGCCCCGGACCGCACAAGCTCATTTACAACCCCCCCCCCCGAGAGAGAAGGACGCCACATCACTTTCATCACTGCCTCGTTTGCAGCCTTCCACTCGTCCACGGAAAAACACTGCTGACACTTTCCTGGGTCTTTTCTCGAGGGGACGGAGACGGAGTCTTGGACTTTTCCCGTCAGCTCCCGGGTGAAATATCAAGCGAGCGTACGTCAGCGTTTTAGTTTGTGACACAGAACAGAGAGAGTGCAAACACACAACCTCCATCTTCTCATCGTTATCGTTCTTCTGTCACCTCACTGCGTTCCTACAGGAACTCACGTAGGGACACATTGTCCTCTCACCAGAAAACAAACCCGACCCACAGCAGTCTGCCATCGCCTCACATTAGTTTCTACTTCTGTTCTCCTAATAAAGCGCCCGGTGTGTACGTCTCCATCGCAGCACAACACCAATATTCAGAGGCGGAACACAAAGATGAACATTACTTCCAGTGCCTTCGCTTCATATCGGAGAGCAATTCTTCACGTGCGCGGGGACGTGCATTTTTCCTGAGCCCAAGCAAATAAAAAAAGGGAGGCGGTCGTTTGTTACCGACAACACGTCTCGTCGCTCTCTCCACGTCCCCGCGTGCACGAGGCGCGTGCATGTGTTACTGATGTTCTTCATGTGTTGCATTAAAGCTGCTTCAAAAAAATCCATTTTGATTCAGAGGCCGCATGACCGAGAATAACACACAACCCTGAGCCAGCTGTTTGCTGGAAGAGCTAGAAGCAGCCGGGCTCCGTCAGGCGAGGAGACGCGCAGCCGTGACCCGAGCCACGAGTCGGGGACGAGAGACAAGGTTGCTTCAGCGGGACGCGAGGTCGAGAGAGGAGCGAGGAGGCGAGCGAGAGGGAGGAAACAGAGCCGAGGTTTGTAACGAGCTCTGGAGGCACGATGAAGTCGTGGAGGATGAATAGAGACGCGGCGCCGCACGTCAGACCAGGGTTTATGTGAGGAGCGTTATTTATAGCCCACAGTCATTTGAACAAGGACAGAAATGGGACTGAATTATTGCTTTATTATCTCTAACCTGAAGTGGAGAGTTGCCTCCAGGGCGCCGCTCCTGTTTCAGGTGCTCATCAGCAGCCGCGGCATCGGGGGCGGAGGAAAATTAGAACGAGCAGATGAGTCTAATTCTGATGTTTGAGAGGAGGAGAACGTTTAGAATTAGCAGGAGGAGGAAAACAAAACGGTGTTTCTCCACGAAGTGAGAGACAGAGGAATTCCCTGAGCAGCAAATCAGCCAAACATCTTTCACCGTCTCATTTACACCGCCGCTCTCTAATTAACCTGCTCGCCCTCGGACCGCGGGAGGACGCCGCAGGCGGAGCACCAGCAGAATAAACCCGTGCTAAGTGTGAGCACTGATGAGCCAACGCTCCTGAAAAGGTCAAAGTTCAGAGGGAGGCGTGTTGTGGGTGGCGTCTCCAGCTGCTGGAACTCTGGTTTGTTTCACGACTAACTGCAGCATCATTATGGGATAGAGACGGGTTTCATCCTTTAAGCTGCTATGATCCGACATAAAGCCGAGATATTAGATATAAATATTATTCTAAACTGAGGTCAGGTGACTGTTACCCATCAGGCCTTGTTATTACACACTATTCAATCACCCCCCCCCCATCTTGTCCGTCCCTCTGGGCGTCCCTCTCATCCTCTCCCATCCTGCCTGCATCTGATTGGACGCTGGCTCTGAGACGGGGGCAGGACAGCCTCTAGTGGCGCAGCGACGGCACTTCAAGACGACGGAGGAGTCAGATTCATCACCTGCTGAGAGCTCAGCTGGTCTCATTGTTCTCATATGAACTTTAAACCAGCTTGGTGTCTGAGATCTTCTATCTATTTAAAAAAAACCTCCTTCACTTTGAAGAAGCATTTTTGGATGAGAGCTAAAGCGTCTGAAAGGCCCTCCAGCGAGTCCAGCTACCTGCACACAGCATTTTTAAAAAACAGCTTTAAACTTGATGATTGAGGATCTTCACAGAAAAACTTCAGACGCAGTTAAATTTAGACCCTGCAGCAAAAAAAACAAACTTCTCACAAACTCATAAAGAGTCCGACTTGTCGCCCTTGGAAGCCATTTTTTTGCAGGAACCTGCATCATAAAACAACGACTCCCCGGCTCAGACGACGCCGGCGTCCCACATCTGTCGGCGTTCCACATAAATCAGCGGCTTGTTGCTCGCCTCTCGCCTGTTTCCTCCCTAATCTCAGAAACCCTGCGTCCACTCATAAATAACGACTAAATCAGCACTCCAGTGTTCTGACCCATAAAAGTGAAATGCAGCTCAGCTCTGAAGACTCTGTGTGTGTGTGTGTGTGTGTGTGTGTGTGTGTGTGGTTCCTGCCTCCCCGTGCTCCTCCCCGTGGCGTGAGCGGCTCGTGACGAGGCCTGGATGTGAATGTGTTTTATGCTGAGTTGACGTTAGCAACGCTCGCCATCTGCTAGCGTCAGCGCGGCGCCACAGAGGAACGCGGCTCCGGGGAGACGCTCCACGCCAGCGCGGCGCTGATGAACGGTTCCAGAGCTTTCATTTCACCATTCCTGCTAAACGCAGGCTCCCAGGGACAAGCAAGACAATGTTTTGGATCAACAATCGCTTCTACTGTTACTCTGGGGGCAAACTGTCATTATTTTCCAAATCCCTCAAAAACAACTGGAATAAAAGCAGGTTTTGTTCCTCTCATGTCAAACACAGAGAAAATCATGTTTCTGTTCAACAATGACTTTCATTTTCTGGTTGGAAGCAAACGCCTGGAGGACATGACCTCAGGAACCACATCAGCCCGGTCCGCGGGCGCCGCTTTACGCCTCTTAATGCGCGGCCGACGCGGTTCGCACGATAAATAAACCATCGCACCGACGGCTGCATAATTCATCCCCGGAGAGAAGAGGTGCACGCGAGGCGTGAGCAACACGCAGCGTCGGAGGGTTTGTTCGTGAAGGACGAGCTGGCCGGAGGTTCTGAGCCACCCCGTGGTCAGGCGACTCTACTGTACGCAGACTGAACGGAGCCAGGGATCAAACCATGTACAGTACTTCATTAAGTGGCTCATCCCCCGCTAAGTACTGAGCCGAGTACTTCCTCAGTCAGTCAGCCACGCAGCTGTGTGTTGTCGATCATGGCAACACACTAACACACACGCGCAGCAGGTGTACAACTGCAGTACTGACAGTATTTAAAGAGGCCGTTACTAATACCAGTAGTAATCAAGTAATATGGAAACGACTGGGTAAAAGCAGTCATGGAGCGGCGCTGTATAGAGCCATCACTGTGCTTATCTTTGAAGAGCTATAAATATATAAATAAGCAAACAGATAAAAGCGTGGGACAGGATAATGTAAAAGTGAATTTTATCTGCACCAGCGAGGAGGAAAAAAATTATTCCCTTGACTTAGTCAGAACTCTATTATGCTCCAAATAACCCTCGTTCCTCGCGACAGGCGGGAGAGGATACAGAGCAGATTCCACTATAGACTATATAGACCTACCCACACACACACACACACACACACACACACAAGACGTTTGTTCCCAGTGTCGTTCATTAATGCTCAACGTGTTATCATAAAAAAATGAATCTGATACTGGCCAGCTTATTAAAAGTGCATTTCAGGGCTTGGCTGCCTCATAATCCATAACCAGGAAAATATCCCTTCTTCTGAGTGTGTGTGTGTGTGTGTGTGTGTGTGAGACAGAGAGATAAAGCCAAAAGGGAGAAACTGTGTGTGAATTAATGTGCGACTGTGGATTTATCCTTTTTCCCTCTTCATATAAAGCAAAACCATTAGAGCAGAGAATGAGCAGGAGGAGTTCAAACTGAAGTGACTCACACACACACACACACACAGTCAGACGTCTCCTGAGGCTCATTACGATCCGGCCAATCGCAGCAGGCGGACGCGTAAACACAGATGTTGACTCTTGTGATGAGGTTCGGATGGGAACGTACGATGCGTTCCCGCTCGCTTCTTTAAATGCCACAGGAAGAGGAATCTCATTAACGAGGCTCAAGTGGGAGCAAAGACGGCTTAACGGAATCTCGGCGGCGAGACGGATGTGGGCCGGACCCGGTGAAGGTGGAAGGCTAAACACCGCTGGGTATTAAGCTCCTGAAGGTCGGCCCATAAGACGCCTGCGAAGGTTAGATGGAACAAAGAGAAGCATAAACACCTGTTTGACCAGATGGTGATGAGTGGTCTCAGTCATCATCAGAGAGGATTGTGGGAACTAAGATCACAATCAAATGTATTGACAGAGCAATCAGGAGCTGAGTATCCTCATCCACTGGTACTATGTACTTTATTCTTCCCGCCCCATGGAACACTGCCATCGTGTCATGACCGTTCATGACCGTTCGCTCTCAAACTGACGTCCTCCTCACATTCGACAGAGATTGATTCATCTGAAGTTTCTCAGTCAAGCCAGAATCAGAGGGAGGTTAAAAACAAAAGCAGATTAGCGAACACTCCCAGGGGGTCTGTCCTACTGGCTGATATTTTAGGGACCACTGGGTGACGACATGACCTGTGCACACTCCAGCCGTTCACTTGTAATAGACTATTTTTTTTTATCGGCACTTAAGGCGCCGCAGTGGGAACCAGAGCTTGTGAGGAGTCGCGGTCCCTCGGTCGATACCTGGCACAGCGACGGCGTCCATCAATACCTAAGTGTCCTTCGGCAGGACAGTAAACTTTAACACGCTCCCTCACTCTGTCTGGATGTGGACGGCACGTGATCAGATGTGAGGAACGAGAGTGGCACGGCGAGCGGCGAGCACACAGAGAACGTGTCAGAGGAGGCGTTGAGATCACGGCGCCGACGACTTCGCTGTAAAATTGACACTTTTTATCCAAGGAGACGCAGAGAGTGAAACGCACGCGGCGCCTCAGACATCACAGGGTGCGCTTCATCGAGAGGCGACGATACAACGCCGCTGTCACACGACATGAAGTGAAGCGACTCTTAGAAAACACAACGTTGTTGATGACAGAGAGGCGGAGAATGAAGGAGTTTTGAAGTGGCAGAACTGGGCCGGTGGGGGGTCGGCGCTTTTCATCCCAGTGGACTCTGGGAGTTCTCATCTCCGCAGCGTGATGTAAATGTCCCACAGCTGGACAGACGCCCCAGCTCAGGTTGACATTCAAGAGAAACCCACCGGGACAGAGACTATATGAGGTGAAGTAAAACCTCCCAGCACTCAAACGGCGCTCAGGAGGACGCCACCGCGCCGGGGCGAAGGAGTCTTCATCCCTGAGCGAGCCCCTCGTGCACTGATGAATCAGGACAACGCTACATCATTCCCTGTATTGATTTCAGATCATGTTGGAGTTGTGTGCAGCAGCAAACACAAAGACAGGCCCACGGGTCAATACATCAGCCTCATGTTGTATTCATGGCTTCTCCACGGAAACACAACCAGGGCTCACGCTGAGGGGACAGGGAGCCAGGAGGAGACCGGCTGGTCTGGGGTCAGATTAAAGAAGCTACATCCTCACACACTAATGTATCTTCACAACTACACCCAGCGTGTACTTGAAGTACATTTGAACCGGCCAGTATTTAAATACCACTTCCCTCCCCAGAGCTCCTCTCTCTCTCTCTCTCTCTCTCTCTCTCACCACTCAGTCACTGCAGGCTCAAGGACACTTGGACACTTTGAGGACTGGAGCGCAAGACGCCTGTTTCAGCACCGTGGACAGCGCCCCCCAGCAGACATGGCGCATCGTGCACTGACGCGCACGCCAACCAATCCAGGCCCCGACGCACGAGGAGGGAAGTTGGAATGAAAACCAATAATCCACGCGGCTCCTCATCTTAACATCTGTGTGACAGCGGCTCGAGAACCGGAGGAGACGGACAGTTGCTTACGTCCTCGTCCTCGCAGCGGTGCCGGTCCTGGTCCTGAAGCGGAGGTCGGGCTCCCTGGCTGTCCGCCGCCTGGCCGAGCAGATGACTGGCCTCCGGAGGGTTGGGGAAGGACGTGTTGGTGTTGATCCTCCCGGTGAATCTCTGGTACAGTGACGCCATTTCCACCGATCGGTGTTTGGTTTTAAAAAGGAAGAAGAACTTGTCTGTCCCAGGTTCGAGCGGGTGGCTGAGACGAGGCTCCGGCCGGAGGACAACAAGACCCAGGTCGGGATTCACATCACGTACTTTGAGCCTCGACGCTGCACCGACGCAGTTTCCTCACTTTCCCCAACTTGATGCGTGACTGGCACAAAACCCGCACAGGACGCCGCGCGCACCTCTCCCCAGCCGGACCCGAGCGGACGGAGAAACCTCGGCGAGATCCGGGCTCCCTCCGTCACCTTCCCGCACGACGCAGCTCCACGTTCACGCGCCGGAAACTTCTCATGACTTCGCAGAGGGAGACAGAGAAGACTCCGCCGTCTCTGCTCTTTGTTTCTCATCTGCGCCTCCATTCGAGTCCGCGGAGGAGGCGTCGTGCGGAGCGCAAGAGTGCCCCCGTGTGGAGGCAAGTGGAGAGGCACGGCACAAGGTGAAGGGTTCCTCTGCGTCATGAATTATGAATAAATGTAAACTAGAAGACACGAGGGATGTACTCGCCCTGAACACTACAATACACAACATGGTCTGATCTTATTTGAAAAGCTCCAACTAAAGTGAAATAAGCAACAGTGCTTCTTTATGACGGCGTCACTGCGGCGAAAATAATCATCAAGGACCATGTTTATGATTCCACGGATTCAAATCTGTACACGCTGCGTTTCATCCAATAAGAAAACGAGTTTTTATGTGATAATCAAAACAGATGTGAATGTTTTCCCCATCAATCATCTTATTGATTTATTCATTTACCTTATTATTTTCCACACAACAGAATCTGCCGTTCCATTTGCTCTCATTCGGCCTGACGAGCCGAGCATGCTGGGACTTGGGCCTCTGAGCGTCAGGAACACACTGATGGCAGCCCACACAGCAGACGAGCTGCGGCAAGTTCTCTGGGAGACGCTTGACGCCTCCTGAGATGCAGACATCCTGCTCCTGCGCAGCCGGAGCGAACCTTCCCACAACATCTGCTCAGATTTACTCGTCAAGGAGACGAAGGAGTCTGCAGGGCGTGTTTTTAATCTACCCAGATTAAGAGCGCTCCCTGCTCTGAGCTGCAGACCCACCGGGCCGCTCTGCCCTGCTCCTGCAAAATGTTTTACCATTGATTGCCACCAGAAGTTTCATAAAAAGCAAAGCAAAAAAGAAAACAGGCTTCCATGTGTTTTGGCACATCAAATCTATCTCGGGCTCTGGCACTGGACCTAGAAATGAAATTCAATTTTCAGGCAGTGTAGTGATGTGATTAGGGGCAGAGAGGGAGGCTGAGGGTGTGCATGAGGAGCAGGAGCTGTGCATGTGGGACATATTTAAACTGGATATTGAATATGTGGAGAGAGGAGCGCTCAGACACTTCCTGGGTCTGCAGAGCTGCTCCTTCCATCAGCCCCTCGAGGAGGAGTCAAACGCTGTGGGCCTCAGTACTGGGACTGGCCAGCAGGGGGCAGACAGCCTCCTCTGTCTGAGTGGGACGTTTGGAAAAGTAGAAAAGAAGCAAAAGAAATCAGTGTGAGCGGATGACACAGCCTGGCAGAGGTGCATTCTGGGAACTGGAAACAGGGACTGACTCTGCTTTTCTCTCCTGAACATCCAGAGGCCTCATGACCAAGGAGAAGCTGCGAGTCAACGCTGGCATCTGGTGGATAAACGCTGCTTCGTCGGCGACTATCGATGTCTCAACAAATGTCAAGTTTGCAAATTTGTTTTCATGCTAAACTTGTGCACACGCCCCTGAGCTAATAAAAACCAGCGTTATGCACAAACACTGCTGCACACTGCATGACACAACCTGCCTCTCTGGGGCTCTGTCCCTCCTCCTCATCCTCCGTCATCAAGATGAAGGCGCGGCAGACGCAGTACTCCGCAGTATTTCCCCCCGAACGAGACGACGCGGCCGTGAAATGATCGCAGCCGAGGAGAAGTAGTCAATCATCCTGACAAGCTCTAAGTCACGAGAATTAAGGCAGAGGAATCTTTAATGATGGATTACTACGAGGATTTGTAGAACATTTGAAAAAGGTGATTTCATCTAAGTAGTGTAAAAAAAGAAAAGTATATATATATATATTTCTGGGGTATATCTGCAGTGAGATGTAAAAATACAACGATCAATGTTTTATAAGCTCCAATGTTGCATCAGATATATTGGACTCAGACAAACTTTCCAGAAGTTCCATTCGTATATTTGCCATCTGTGTAAATGTTAAGGTCTCAACGCCAACTTAGAATAAAGTTGTGCCGGCCCCACAGTGTTTGGCTGCTCTGGGTCTACTGACCCTGTAAATTGATTTGTTTTTTTTTTTTTGGACAAAGTGATGAACTGAAAACTTGGAGCGAGTATTCACACATTGGCATTTGAAGAAAGAAACGCGACGTGAAGTCTGACCTTGTCAGAAACCGAAGACGAGGGCGGGAGCGAAAACGCACACGTCTGTCCCTCAGTGTCTCCACAAGGACGAGGGAAGGTGGAAGTCTGCCTGATTGGAAGGATTCTTCCCTGGACACTGAAGTTTCGGCAGAAGATCCACAAACTGTGAGCGCGTGCGGCCGCTGGCGGCAGGTGTGCGTTTTGAACGACAGCGGGAGACTGAAGGAGCTGGAGCCCGTCGCTGCTGGACGTATAATTAAAGAGCCAAATTAATAGGAGCTGTCAACCGGCGCTGAGAAGCCACCTACTCCCCTCACCGCCCATCTGACGCTTGATGGACAGCTCCATCTGCCCGGCTCCACCGCGACCCCATCGCTCAAGGAGAAACAAATCTCAGAAATGACACATAGCAAGTGAGGGGGAAAAGTTGTTCTTTTTCCCCACAAATGGTATTTGGCTCATTCTGCAGCTTCATGACGTGTCGTATCAGCCGATTCCTCTGGCACAGGGACATGAAGCATGGCAAATTGACTCCCAATCCTATTTGGAATGGGCGTGATAAAGTCCTGGGGAAATTTAGAGGGGCAGAGCGAGTAGGGGGGGGGTGAAACATCAGGCACCGAGGGAGCAGCTGGACCGAGTGGAGCTCAGCAGAAACCCAACAAGTCCAGGAGCAGGGCCGGAGGAGCGGGGGGGGAGGGGCGTGTCATGGCGAGGACAGAACTGCGAACGAAACGGAACCACAACGTTCTCGAGGAGGAGCTTCCCATCTTGGTGCTGTTCTAGTCTCCAGGGCTCAGCTAATCCTCAGGGGGCTCTCACACACACACACGCTGTGATGTGTGCACGGGCAGACGTGCACTGGGATAAATAAATGATGGGGGGGATTCATTTTCCACAGAACCTGCTTCCTGACACTTCTGGCCTGTCTTCAGACACTTGGCAACATGGCGTCATAAAACAGCTGTTATCAGGTGAGCAGCATTAAATTCAGGCATCTGGCTGCAGCTCCACCGCTTTTCATGCTTAGCTACGAGCACTGCTGACTGCAGCACACACACACACACACACACACACACACACACTCTGCTTATTTGTACCTCCAGATGTCCTCGAATTATGACTGTGAGAGGTTTACAGACGGCCACACGGCAGCGAGGGGAAAAAGAAAATATTGAGAGGCTTTGGGAAGGAAACGCCATGGTCGGCATTTCCCAACTAACTTTCGGTCGAGGCTTCTGAAAGACGAGGAGGAGGAGGCGTGGAAAAAAGGAGCAGAGAGGACGGGATGTCGAGCTGTTATTGTCCCACTGCTTTTTAATTTGTTTCACTAAAGGATTTCACTCCCAATTTTGAATCGAGGCCAAGACGAGTGGCGGCAAAAGCGTTAGCCAGGGCTTCAATTAGCACCCGAAAAAATCAATATGTTCAATTCCACATTAGTCATTTCTGCTCCGAGCTGGGGTTTTTTTATTTGGCGGTGGGGGTTGGCTCTGAAAGTAAAAGGTTGTGTGAATGAATCGAAATCTGTGGGATTTAAGTCATTATTGATTGATGTGCAGAGACGTGGGACTGAAATGCCATCGAGGAGAGAAATCACAGATTCATCTGTCATCTCTACGAGAACCAATAGTGAGTCCAGTCCGTCTGAACCAGCCACTGGTCCCAGTGTTTTTCCAGCTCTGCCTGTATAAAGCAAATGATTAGAATTCATTCAGAGCCTCTCGTGTTTAACGTGAGCGACGCCTCCAGGGACAGAGCGCACGGCCTGGAAACCGTTTGACTGGAATTAAACACATTAGCTGGGAAATGAGACGTCTTCCCTCAGAGCTGTGACGTAGGCCGGCGCCCGGGGACGTTCCAACAGGGAGCGTGAAAGAGAGAGAGAAACAGGGCCGCGGCTACGGGGGGGGACAAAGGGCTGACGGGCCCGTGGACGGGACACCACTGGATTCCAGTGCATCGTGGATGTAAGGTCACTGGTTTAAATTAGAGGGGGAAGGTCAGGGAGACACTGATGCTACACGTCTACATTTAACCAACTTCAAATGGAATAATCCTGCTGCAGCCGGGCCGTCACACCAGTCAGCCTCTTCCCTCCTGGACCAGCGGTTTGATTTCAGCTCAGCCTTCTAAATATTGCCTCACTGGAGCCTCGACGTCTTGGATCCTGCCAGGAGGGACAGGTCGTGACAGGACGGATAAAGTTTGGAAAAGCTAAAAGCAAAAAAGGAGGAAGAGGAACGGAGGAAGGGGGGGGGGGGGGGGGTTGTCTCCAACTTTGCCGAGCATGAATTTAAAGGTTACCACTGGTCCCTCCTGTCACCTGGAGGTTCGTGATGGATCCTTCAGGAATTCCAAAACGACAAGCGGCACATTTTCTTTCTCGTCACACGTCTGAGCGAGCGACACGCTTCCTCCTCCACACGCGTGTGACCTGTCCCCCACACGCACGTGAGTGTCAGAGGACTGGAATAATCATCACACGCTCACGTTCAAAAAGGTGGAAGGAAGAAATGAAATAGCATCATGTCAGAGACGTTAAGACCTTGAGACATTTCCTCTTGTTCAAAAGATTAAACTGTTGAGTTTCCATCACAGCATCTGAATGAATCATCTCCAAACTTCCACCGCATGAGAGCAGGAGCCTGACGGGGAGGCAGAATGAAGCCCAGAGAAGGACGCCGTGATTTAACTTCCATCTCTGCCCGGAGCCTTGAGATGGGGACTGAGTTATGGACCGACCCCCAGGGACGGCGGCGGCACGTCAACACTGCATGGGGACAACAGGACACACACCCGTCCTGACAGGACACAGGTGGAGTTACTGCTCCCTCCAGAGCCAGAGAACGTCCGAATGCAAGCGAATGAGACGCAGAGACACGTGAGGACGCCACATGGGACGGACAGCGCTGATGAAGACGACGCGGTGCTGCAGCTCAGCACTTCTTTAGCATGCACGCTACAGCGCGGGTGCAGCTTACCATTTTGGAGGTGGTGGTGCTGGTATCGATCTGCTGGGTGGCGATGAGCATGGACATGACTGAAGCGAGCAGGAAAATCTCCTCCTCCTCCTCAGAACAGGAAAGTCCTCTGGACAAGTGCCCAGCGAGCGTGAGGCTTCACCTGAAGTGGGAGGATGACAGGAGACCCCCCCCCTCTCTCTTTCTCTCTCCTCCAGTCAGCTGACGGGAGCACACTTCCACGTTTGTGAATCAGTCACATAACGACACGGACTCGGTCTGATGAGCCGCGATCCGTTCTCTTGGGAAACGTCTCCTCGCCAACCGTCTCCGTTCCTCCTCTTCTCCACTAACCCCCACCTCCTCCGCTCTGCCGCTCTTTGACTTTACTCAGCGTCTCTAAGGCTTTGTCCCCGAGACAAGGTCCAACCCTCGCTTGTAGTACGCGGTGTGAGGAGGGCTATTCTCTCTCTCCCCCCTCCCCTTCCTCTCGTCTCTACCTTTATCTCCTCTTCCTCCACATGACAATGGGGCTCTTCTTCCCGCGTAACTGAGGTCGCAGACGCAGACGGGGGGGGCGGGGGGGGGCAGAAGAACAATAAAATAAACACAGCGACCACGCCACGTGCACGACGTGACTCACGCTGGAGTTTTTGCAGGTTTTCGGCCGCCGCTCACTTTAATCAGCGATGGCCGGTGATATATTCACGCCACACGCCGCTTCCCGTAAATTACCCCCCCCCCCCCCCCCCCCCCCCCCCCCCCCTTCCCGTAAATTCCCCCCCCCCCCCTCCCTCTCAGGGACACTGGCCGTGCGTCGAGCCCGGGACCAATCTAAATTTATGTGGCGTTTACGCGCTTGTACTGTATGCTAGCACGGCTGCAGCCGCGGCCAGCCGCGAGTAAATGAGGCAGTAAAAAAATAAAAAGACAACGAGAGCAGCGCTGGGCCAGGTTTAATTAAGGCCGCACGTCAAGTTCCAGAAAGTTCCTGAACAGGTTTAATCGACTCAAACGACGCTCCATTGAGATTTGATTTAGTTTAGAAAAAGAGCGAGAAACAAAGTGACTGGTATCGATGAGCAGCATCTGCTCAGCGTGCACGGCGAGTTCACATGGACGCGGCGGCTCGTTGGCTAATCAGAAGGTTCGATGGCTCAAAGCGTCCTTGTGTAGGACACAAGCTGTGGGCTCGTTGTCATGGCAACACTCAGGACAGTGACGTCCAACACTAATCAAACATTATTTACTTATTACACTTCTTTAAAACTACAAGACAGTTTCAGACAGAAAATTATAAATGGATCCTGATTTTCTGAATTTATTTCTTAAAACAATTTAAATAATCGGTAATTTCATGGGGAGGGCTTTGGAGTGGCCTTTGAATTTAATGGCAAAATCACTCATGAAAAAAAACTTGTATCAACTTTCCAACAAAGTTTTAACCGTGGAACAACATCACAGACCTTTAAACACACACACACACACACACACCGCCATCTTCCCACGGCGTCACACAGAAACACGAGGCCGGCTCGACGCTGTGAAACTAACGGAGCCAGACGACGAGGTGTGGACGAGAGCTGCGGTGAGACATCATAGAAGCTGAGCTGGGCCGGAATAGCTGGAGGCTTTTAATATGAAGAACCTGCAGAGGTGTCGAGTTTGTGTTATCAACACACTGTAAAACTGAGGCGTCTCTCTAAAAGATGATCCCAGAGAAATGAAACCGAGCCAATAAAAGCTTGGTTTGCTGCTCAGCCGAGGCAAATAAAGGCACAGGACTTTAAAGTGAAATGCATTATGGGCACTGGGGTATGAAGCCTGGTGTGAGCTCAGCAATACCTGCAAGAGACATTCCAGCTAATCGTGTTGTAAAAAGTCAGCGGGTCCTCGTGGTGGAGACCCGGGGACCGGGGGACCCGGCTCAGGTGCCGGGCCGAGCTGCTGCCGCTGCTCACATTTAGATTGCTTGTGTTTCTGCGATTTCCAGACTCAACAGACCGTGTGATTAGTTGCATTCCCATCACGCAAGCAAAAAAAGTCGGAAAACGAACTGGTGTGATTGATTTCCCGCCCCGAATAAACAAATCCTGTTGTTGAAATGAATCGGCTGTGCATGGAACGGTCTCCACGGGGTCTCACTGAGCAGCTGCTCGTCTTTTACTCTGCGACCTTGTTCAGAGCACGGCTGCACCAATAAAGGATCAGAATCATAATTGCAATCAGGACAAATTACTTCATTTATTTTCTCACAATAAAAACCTATTTTAATGAAAGTGTTTGTTTATTGTCGACACTATGATGTCCTACACGTGTTTTTATAATGATTTAAAATGAAGATTTATATTTGAATATACTAATATCAAACTTCAGTTCCATTCATCTTCATGATGGATTAAAATAAGTTTATTTACTTTCAGTTCTTTAAATATATTTGGATTCATCCTTCATCATCATCATCATCAGCCCCTAAAAAATAGACCCTATTAAACCCTATGGTCACACTGTAGCGGGGTGTAAAGGTTTCAGGGCAACGTTACACGTAGAGTGAGTGGAGAGTCTCTCACGGTGCCTGGGCTGTGAACTAATACCTGGATCAGGACAAGGTTCCCCAGCCCAGCCCCTTTAAACCCATTCATTCCATTACTGAGCGCTGACTTTTCAATTCCCCCGCATGGAGGGAGCAAGGAGACAAAATGAAAAAAAGTCCCTGAGGTCTGGAGAAGCACTGAAGGCAATTCCACCTTATTGTCTACGAGGAGACGAATCAGGGAGAACTGAAATCATCATCACATCTTCAGACGATGAAGTGGGAATTCTAAAGAGGATCCTGAATCCCGGCATCTCTGCAAAACTGCCTCTGTTTTTTAAATAAGCCCAGAGTTCAGCATTTGGCTAATTTCATCTGGCCTCTGAATTGAATGTGTATAACAGCCGTAGTTAATAACTTGACATTCAGCGTATGACTCTGTGCTATTTAGATAAGTGATGGGCCTCCTCTGAACAGCCACGTGCTCCTACGCCAAATGGCCCCATTGCTCATAATAAAACCTGCGTCTGAGAGAGTCGCCGCTCTTACAATTTATTGGAATTGTTATTAATAGGACTTTCAGCCATAGGCAGAGATAGCACAGAGCGGACGATTCCAGACGAAGGAAGTCGAGCCGCTGCTTGTGAATAAAAGATGAAAGTTTTGACTGGGCTCCAAGTTTCTCTTCTTTTGTGGCTCATCTAAATTTGCATTAAGGCGGTTTGGAGGAGAACAGAGCCGGCGAAGTAGACGCCGTGGAGCCCTTGAGGAAATGTCTTCATTTCTAATAGAAGCAGGACAATGGCTGAAACTTTTCATAAAGAGACACGGAAGAGACGGAAGCCCCTCAACACTGCGACATCACAACATGGTGAAGTCAGAAAGTGGCGTCAGGAGGCGCTTCAGTCAGTCGGCTGATGTTTCGCTCGAGGGACAAAGAAGCTGCGGAGGGTTTGGCGTGTGCTCCCACGTGGTCGTCGGCTTTTCACTTCAAATAATTAATAACTGTATTTCAAGAGTCGCATTTCAATTCAGCTTGAAATCCAAGATGTAAAACCACCGCTTCCCAGAAAGAAAGAAGGAAAGAAAGAAAGAAAGAAAGAAAGAAAGAAAGAAAGAAAGAACGAACGCAGTCACCTCAGGAGCAGAACCACAGAGCCGAGGGAACATCTGACATTTTCCACAGCTCTGCCGCTAAGATATGAGCTTTTGAAATTCCAATCAATACTAACATTCAAAAACTGGGGCGAAGCAGAAAATAAGCAAACACAACATCTCATCAAGGAAAAAAGGAAAATCAGAAATATATAAAAACATCAATAAGAAGCAAAAAGCTCAGGTGCACACACACGTGTTCACACGCATGTGTGTGTTTACCAAACGCTGACAGATACATTACAAATGAGTCACACAACTCAGTTCACAATGTGATGCAAGGTCGAGTAGAAAGAATGAGCAGCGTTTCTGTGAAGTCACATCGAGCAGAATCCCATTTTGCTTCGAGCGCATTCAGACTCTGACGGCACCAGGTCCCTCTGCACGTTGTTCCAGGAAGAAGCGGCAGCGTGTTTAAAAGATTTCTTGACCTAATCCTGTTCCAACTCTGGGGGCCAACATTTGTAGAATATGATTAGAGTGCAGGCCGTATTGATTGGGGTTTGCACAGACAGGAAGGAACCGGCCGAGCAGAGATTTATGTATAAAACAAACAACAAATACCCGCAGCAAACACAACAGTGACGTACGAGCTGCCAATTATATATAATAATAGTAATAATATGGTGAACAGTCTGAATATAAGCCTGTGAAACCGTGTCGTGCCGGAAGCAGGAGGAGGACATAAATCACTGACAGCAGCAAACACTCAGGCCTTCGCTCACCTGGTGGCATTAATCCTGGGACACCTCCTCCATTAGCCTCCGCTTGTCAAAAGTGAAATTGGAGAGAGAAAAACTCGACTTCTCTGGCATATAGTTAATTTCATGCCGTGCTGAGGAGACACGGGGCCGGACAGAGAGGAAACGCTTCGCTCGTGCACTTTACGGCACTCATAAATACTTTGGGGGAATTTAATCCGCCCCTCTCTGCGGCGCTCGGTCTGACTGGGGAGGGATGAGCCCAAGGTCAGGAGCGCTCTTCTGTCTCGACATTGATTCGAGCGCCGAGCCAATGATCGATGGCAGCCTCAGCCAATCAGGGGGCGCGGGCGGGAGGGGCCAGCGCGGTGACGGATGGAGGCGCGCGTCACGCGGACACTCAAGGTAAATGACAGCAGGACGGCTGGAGGAGGGTGGGATGGACCGCATTCATGGACGACGTCCAAACTCAGAGAGAATTAAAAGTGAAGAAGAAAAGAGTTTGAAACTTCAGCAGATTCTTGTGACTTATGATTCAATGAAAGATAACCAACATTAATTATTATTACCCTGTTGACTTCAGAATCAGTCTAATCTGATAGTTGTCTTTTGATTTATTTTATTCTGGATGATAATTTATTATGAGTACAGTCATGACTCTTGGGTCACTGAGGGTCACTGTCAGCTGCCAGATCCAGATCGTCTAAAAAAACACTTTCTCTTTGATGAGAGGAAAGATTGATAGGCACGAGGCGGGGCCCCGTGTCGCCGCTCGCAGCTGATTCCATTCAGCTTGTGTTGCTCAGTGACCGTGACCTCAGATCATAAACCTTCACAACCCTTCAGGTCGAGCCGCCGCTCGGCAACAACGACAGCCCTCAGTCCTGGGAGGGGAGCAACAAAACAAACGTCCCTCTAGGGCTGCGTGCAAAGAGATATTTCCTCCTACAAACGGACTCAACAGAAGCTCTGTGAACCTGAGGGACTGACTAGAGCTGGTTGAAGTAACACAGACGGCGTTAACGTGGCTACACGCCGCGCCTCGAGTGCCGATGGCGGCCGGAGCAGCCAGCTGGAGAGCGCCAGCCCACCTCTGAGATCTCAGCCCCGGCACCGCTGACAGGTACAAGAGGGGGAACAGAAGGGTGGTGGGAGGAGGGCTGGAGGTGCTGCCAGTCAACCTTCGCCTCGCTTGCTCGTAGACATCATTGCATCTTCCCCCAGAGAGCAGAGGATGGGGGACAACAGAACAGCACCCCCCCCATCCAGCGCCATAAGCACCACGGGGATATTGAGACAGACATGTCCCTCCTAGATGAAAGGGGCATTTCAGTCGCTCAGGCCCCAAAGGTAAACGTGGTCTGAGTTAGCAAGCGGCTCCTCGTTTACTGGCGAGCAGCAGGAGAGAGAAAGCGAGCGACTCTGAGGCATCGTGACACCAGTGAAAGCAATAAAGGGCAACTGCTCTGTTCCCAGTTGTGACTGTGGCTCCACCATAAAGACTGATGCTTATTTGTGATCGTTTGTGAAGCCGCACCAGAGTTCACCCTCGCTCAGGTGGCCAGATATGAACCCCCCCCGCCGCCTCCCAACAACACTTTTGCAATCGCTCTCTTTGACACAAGAGTTTTTTCTCTTTGGACATTTAGTATTCTGCTAGAGCGAGTATCTCGCACACTGTAGGCTGCAATAAACAAGGCAAATATTTGCTAAATCCTTTGTTAAAAAGATCTTTTCACCCTGAATCTATTTGCCACCCCATCGCTTCTCTCCTGCAGCTTTCTCTGTCGTCTGATAAGCACTGAGTAAACAAGCTTAAAGAATCATACTCAAGAGTTTTGGAACAAACAATAAAGTGAAGGTATACAGCTCCTTCCTAATGACAACCGAGAGCCGCCGCCGCCGCCGCCGTCGGGCGCAAACACAAGCTTCACTGGGCCGCAGTCCTTTCTGTTTGTTCCTGCGTAAAAGAGACATGTTAAATGTCAATGACACATTTGTCTAGACGCCATTATCTCAGCCTGGATTTCACGACGCAGGCACAGGGGAGCTGAGCACAGCACGCCCACGGCTACACGCTCATTTTAGCTGCTAAACCATATAGTTGTTGCTGTTTTTCCCCAAGGGACAGTGCGGCTTTCTCCGCTATAAATTAGAAAACATCTTTTCAGACAAACTCTGTCCTTGGACGCTGAATTTCAATGTTACTGTCAGATCTAAGGGAGTCAATTATGGGAATATGTTGCAGTTGGAGGACGGTTAGGGCCATCCATCCACCCATCTATCCATCTATCCATCTTACCAACCAATCCATCCATTATCTCCTCAGCCTTGTCTTGAGGAGACATGCTGCCAAAGTACCGACCCAGATAGAGCAGCACAGCTCTGCTAAAAATAAAAAAGGAATAAAAATAGACGGGATATTTTATTAAATCTATATGAGTAGAATAAACCCAGATTTAAAATGGTCGGCCTACGTAGTTGGAACAGTACAAGTACAGCATTTCCTCTGGCAACATTAGATGATCCCAATCCTCAACGTTCTGCAGACAATAATTAACAGAAGGGTGAAAACAAACAAACATATCCAAATTAACTCAAATATACAAGACAAGACCCCTTGTCTGAAGGTCTCTTGAGACCAGCAGCAGTTCTCTTTTGCAGCGCTGGTCATAACGTGACCTGCTGGATCCAACAAAACTGCTAAAGGTCGAGTTTCAAGCAGATCGACCTGATACTCCTGGAGGCCAGTTCTGGGATCCAGCAGGTCAGTGGAAACTGCCACCGCTGAATCTTCAGCGTTGTACAGAGGCCTCAAAATGTTGAACAGAGACGCTGAACTGGTCTCATCTGGAGCTGCCGGAGCATCCACGGCGTACGATCCACCGTCGTCCTGTTCTGCTGCCGACTCTAACTCTGCGGCGGCAAACAGATCGGCCTGATACTCGTGGACGGCAGTTGCTGGATCAGGCAGATCAGTGGAAACCACCCGCGCCGAATCTTCTGCATTGAACTGAGGCCTCCTGATGTTTGACAGAGACGCAGCACTGGTCTCATCCGTAGAAACAGAAGCATCCAGGACAACCACTGAACGTCCACCTTCTTCCCATTCTGCCACCACCCTTAACTCTGTGGCGGTAAAAAGGTCGATCTGATACTCCTGAAAGGTAGGCGCAGGATCAGGCAGATCCGTGGAAGCCACCAGCACTGCATCTGCAGCATCATTCTCGCAGCTCCAAATGTTGAACCACGCTGAAGCCCTGTCCTCATCTGGAGCTGCAGCAGCATCAAGGACAGCTGCTGAAGGTCCACCTTCTTCCTGCCCTGCGGTGGACTCTAACTCTTTCGTGGCAAAGTGACTGACCTGATACTCCTGAAAGGTAGGCGTTGGATCAGGAGGATCAGTGGAAACCACCCGGGCTGAATCATCGTTGCACCAACGGCTCCAAATGTTGAACAGAGTTGAATCACTGTCCTCATGCGGAGCTTCTGGAGCTTCCGAAGCATCCAACACAGCTACTGAAGGTCCAGTTTCATCGTGTCCTGCTGCCGACTCTAACTCTGCAGTGGCAGGAAGATCAAGCTGACACTCCTTAATGCTGGTTCCTGGATCAGGCAGATCAGTGGAAACCACCGGTGCTGAATCATCACTGTACCAACGGCTCCAAAGGTTGAACAGAATTGAATCACTGGTCTCATCTGGAGCTTCTGGAGCTTCTGGAGCATCCAACACAGCTACTGAAGGTCCAGTTTCATCGTGTC
Organism: Pseudorhombus dupliciocellatus; assembly: GCA_016785235.1. NCBI lineage: Eukaryota > Metazoa > Chordata > Actinopteri > Pleuronectiformes > Paralichthyidae > Pseudorhombus > Pseudorhombus dupliciocellatus. The sequence continues at coordinate 187,846 of JAFBJW010000476.1, read as the reverse complement.
CTGCTCTTGACTCTAACTCTGCAGTGGCAGGAAGATCAAGCTGACACTCCTCAATGCCGGTTCCTGGATCGGGCAGATCAGTGGAAACCACCGGCGCTGAATCTTCAGCACTGTACAATGTGTCGTAAGATCTGAGCAGAGTTTCAGCCTCGTCTGCAGCTGCAGGAGCATCCAACTCAACTGCTGCAGGTCCCATCTCATCCCGTTCTTCTCTATCCGTGAACAGAGCTGCAGACTGTGCCCAATCATCCAGAGCAGCACATGGTATATCAGACAGATCGGCCACCCAACTGGCATCCTCATCAAAGCCTCCATCTCTTGGTTGAGCCTGGAAGCAAAACTCAAGCAGGCTCCTCGCATTCTTAGTGACGATGAATCCCAAGAGGAAGGCAGAGGTCATGAAGGGCATGTTGCTGGGTTGGGTGCCAGTTGACTGGCGCATGTGTGAGGCTAATATGGGGTACACATGTAACTGTTGGCATGATTACCACATCAATGACATTTAAAAAGGCAATAAATGCCTTTGATGTTTTCAGAAACAAAGCCGAGTGGGATGCTTTTGAAGGAGGGATTTGCAGTTGCATTTAATTTGATAGAGATAGTAGGTAACACACGTGTTTGGGTCAGAGGCTGTTCTAAGAATTGGGGCTGTTTTATTAAGGAAACGGTGTTCCTCAGGGCAGTGTTCCAGTGCTCCAGTATGTTTTTCCCTTTTGAGTAATGTAATGAAGACTGAAATATTCTCTTCTTCTTTATATACTTTAGGGAACCGACATCATTATTTGGTCTCTGTTGCCTCTTCTTTTTTTCAGCTGTTCTGTTTCGCCGAAAGCGACGTTTCCAATAATTACTGAGCAGCTGATTGGCCTGGGACACACATCAGAGGAGAGAGTCTCAGTCCACGCTGTCTTTTGGGAACAGTAACAAACACCCATCACACCCTCATTTAAATCTAACTGCCAAAAGTACAGTTCCCGTTCTGCCTGTGTGGTGAAACAGATGCTCTTACATTTGTTTGATGACATAAGATTCTCCCTGTCTTTAAGGGGGAGGATGACAGTATTTCCAGATGTGCACGGAGCATCTCGCTGCTATATTTGCTGCCACTCCACAGCTTTCAGGCGTTACAAGAAATCTTGGAGTCCGGCCGAGAGACTTTTCTCCCTGCAGCCACGAGAGCTTGGCGAGGTCAAACACTGATGCCGGACAACAGGACCTGGCTTCCAGCGCCTGTCCACGTCTCCCCTCCTTACAGCGCTGGCTTTACACACCGGGGTGGAAATGGAAAGGTAGAACACCTGCACGTCCATCTGAAAGTGGCCGATGCAAGCGCATGTGATAAACTGAGCTACAGTAACAGAGAGGGAGAGGACGAGACTTTGGCATTGAAGCATTTCTCTGCAGCCACAGAGCCAGAGAAGAAATATGGCTGCTGTCCCTGGCAACAGCCACCACCACAAACACAGTGAGTTATGTTTCCATTAGAGGATTGCCAGAGTTCAACGCATTGAATGAATGATGTTTCAATATCCAAAAGACCAAGTTTATTATTCCTGTATATGTGCACGGTGATGAAGAGAAAAAGTAAAGTGTGAAGTAATGCATGCAGCTCTTTACGGGCTCTCAGGTTTTATCACTGCTGAATCAAAATGTTTGGAACGATGCACTGAGAAGATGTAATACTACTGTATAATACTGTAATGTGATACGATTCTACATCCTGTTGTATTTCACACATCTTTGAACTTGAAACGTGTCCTCCCAGCCTCTGTCTCTCACAGACAATATTTAAATTCCAGAGGCAAGCTTTGATCACCACTACATTAGCTTTACATTAGAAGCCGTCATTTGGGGGGGGGGGGCGTGGAGGGGGGGGGGGGGGGGGGGGGGGGGGGGGCATCATCCCCACGACCAATTTGCCTTCAGAAAATGGTCGTGCCGGAGCGCGGTGCGGCCCGCAGCCAGCCAATGAGCCGCGCCAAACTTGATTAGGCCTCTCAGTAATGTATGAGGGAGAGGAGCCACTTTATTTACTTTTTTATCGCGCCTTAGCAAAAGCTCCAAAGTAGCGGGGACTTACTTTCAAAAATCTCTTTGAGGAGGCTTCGCTCTGGACGGGAAGATGAATGAGCGCTGAGCCGCTCGTGTTCAGTCGAGCTGCTGTCAAAGCTGACGACTCAGGTCTGCTTTTCAAAGGGGCTCAGAGCTCAGAGGCCACAGGTCCGTGGTTCAAAAGGGAAACCGTGTTTTTCAGATGCAAATTCAAAACAACAAAGTGTTTCTATAAAATAACAAGTTTGACCTGGTGATCAGCTGAGAGAAAGACAAACTGCACCATGTGAGGGTCGAAGAACAAGTGGGTGATTACCACCGAAGGCCGAGACCAACGTCCCTGTCGCTGCAGAACCTCTAAATCACCGCCTCGCCATAAACGGCCATCCAATCCAGCCTGTGACGGCTTTATGAGAGAGCCAAGCGGCTGCCATTTCGCCGCCAAGGGTGAGTTTCAGGGAGCAGATGGGAGTGAACTTTAAAGTCGGCGGGGGAGCGAGCGGCGGCGTCCAGCTGACGGCCGGCACGGCCTGCCTGATGTTTGATTAAGAGGCACGTTGACCTTTCCGAGGCTCCAGGGGGCGCTGAGATACACACTCAGCTGTCAGGCCGGGAGTCGCAGCCCTCTCATTATGGGCCCGGCTCTATCAGTCCACTCAGCAGCTTTTTCTCTCACAGGAAAAAGGAAATACCACCGGCCTGGAGAGGAGGAGTGAGACACTGAGAGTCGGAGGGTAACTGTAGATTATTGGAGTGTTGGCTCTGAAATGACGACTCTCACATGATAAACCCAAAGAACCCTCTGATACTGACGGATGGGCAGGAAGAAGCGGCGGCGAGTCAATACGGCGTGATGAATTGCACCTGTGCAGCGCCGCTACTGTTCATGACAAATTGGTCGTGTCACACTCTGGGTATTTCCTCACGCAATCAATACACGCTGACAAATCCACCGGCGAGCGCTGCTTCGGTTTCTCATCGGAGAGAAAGAGACGAACAGAACTCAGGGATATTCTCGTTGGTGACCTTGGAGATGAAATAATATATAATATATAATAATCATCGCAATTCAAGTTATCAGATTCTATAGGAAACATATTCAAACATCAGATGTGATCTCGAAGTGCTATGCTGGTGCACGTATGAGCCGAGCAGCCGGATAAGGTCAAAGAGAAATATATTTTCCAGAGTGGGTGGAAGGGTCGAGGAAAATAAAAAAAGAGCAGCTCCTGGCCCTGCAGCGCCCGACAGGAAGGATGTTCTCACCGGCCTCGTGTAAAGTTTGATTTACAGCGAGGCTTTTACTCGCCATATATCTTCGGCCAAAGTTGATTCCTGACACCCCCATTGGTCTGCGGCCCAGCTCTAATGCAGCCGCCGTAAATCCGCTCCCGTGTACGGATGAAGGCGTGAAGGTGCTGCAGCCGAGGACGCCACGCTGGACCGGTGACGCGGAAACCTGCCGCCGAGCATCTGCCCGAGCGGTGGGAGCTGGCACGCGCACCTCGGACGCTACTGTCACCGATTAATTCAGCTACGCTGAGCTGCCCGAGCGCGGCGCACGGTGCGGCGCTCGCTGGCTCAGAGCCCAAAATCAAACCCGCTCCGGCAGCGCGACCTCAGATCAAACAGGCTCCGCTCGCTGTATCTGCTTTATGTGCCCGGGTTGTGATAACCTGCAGCGGAGCGGCGTTATAAATCCTGGAAGAAATGTGTCTGCCTTCAGCGAGGATGCATTCCAGCTCACGGCGACGCCGCGCTCCCCCTCGCCGCATTTCATTACGCCAGCGTTCGTCAGGGTGAGGAACTGCCGGCCGTCGTAAAACACGTTTCCCTGCCCGCGCTCATCACTTCCAGGCCTTTTGCTCTTATTATTCTTCATGAAGCACAAGCCGCCGCCCACAGCTGCGTCACATGGCCGTCCGTGAGGCGTCCGAGCGGCCCTGCATGTGAATTCAGCGTCTCCCAGCGTGAAGTAGGATCCCTCTGATGTTCAGAGAACACACAGCATTCTCTGGACAACAGGTGCTTTTCCAGTTTCCGTCTGTCTGCCTGTAATGACCTCATTAGACGGCCACTCAGAGCCGAGCGCTGCCCGTGGCACCTCCACCCCGCTCGGCTGGACGTCTGTCTGATGTCACAGCTGCAAGATGGACAAGATGCAGACGGACGCTAAGAAAAAAAAAAAGGAGGGGCTGATTGAATTTGTTGTGCGTGGCCGTGCACAAAGCGCTGGCTGCTGCTCGCCGACGCCAGAGAGGAGAGCGGAGATGCCTGTTGGGCATAATTATCCAGAATTCAAGCCGGCAGTTTCCCCAACTTCCTCTGCCAGGACTCAAATGGCACAGATTAATCATACATGGATCCCCGGTGGAGAGAGAACGCTCCTATAGGCTTTTAGAGAGACACAAGTTCAGGCCCAAAACGAATGCGCAGTGAGAATACAAAGTGTAACACGTGATGGCGGAGACATGACGTCACATCAGAAATCGAGAGATATTTAAAGAATTAGACACAGAAACTGTGCAGAGCGCCATCCCTCATGTGGCTGTCCCTCCCCTCTTCCTGCTGGGAGATGTTTACTCTCCCGCTCGGACAGAATGCAGATCATCTTTTTCACAGATTTTGGCTGAATTGTTTTGCGCCGCTCGGTTTCCAGACTCCCTCCCGGCGCTGGACTGTGCGGAGCAGTTTGAAAGTCACTAACTTGGCACTGAAGCCCTCTTTTTTTTTTTTTCCTCGCCTCTCCATCTGTCTGTCAGTCTGTCTGCTTCTCTCCATCATTCACCTCCACTCTGCCCCTCCCCCTGTTTACCTCCCGCCTCACACTATCAGCGCACGGACAGAGCTTCATCCCACGTCAGCTGTAAATACCTGAAACATCTCCACACGCGGAGGTAAACACCGCGTTGATGCAGGACTGAGTCTTTCTGAGGCTTTTCAAATAACCACTCATGACGTGCATTCCCTCAACTTCCCTGATCTCCACCTCCATCGCCTCGTGCACAGTCCCAACCTCACCTGCCGTCAAGCTTTAGGGACCGTGCACTGTCAACGCTCGTCCAGATTAATCCTCGTCTTCCTCGCAGGCGGGTTTCACTTGGAGCACGTTTTAAGAATCGACCTGAAACCGGCCTGGGATTAATGACCCGTCACCGCAGATGTTTCTTCATCTTTGTTCCCGTCAAGGTCACAATCAGTGACAGCTGTGAGGCGGAGCCACAGTTTCACCCCCACCATCATGGGACAAACGTCCCTGAGTGAGTCCAATAACTAAAGACACTCCCATCGTCTCCAGCTTCACTTTAACTGCATGACTGAAGTTAGGACCAACTGAAGGCGTCTGTCCCTCTCAGGGATGTTGTGAACAAGTGACTGGTCACCACATCCATCAGCAGGTTTCCACTGAGATGCTAAACGATCCTCAAATCATCCTCTGCCACACGTACGACAATGAGTCCTTGAAACCGTCCAGAATCCAGAACGGCCGGTTGACTTTTCAAACATCAACTGAGTTCTGAACAGATTTATGAAACAAGAGTTCAGTGATTTATTAAGACCAGAGCTTTGTGGGTCAGTGTGAAAACACAATGACCGTGCACACGTACGTACACACTCCTTAAATCACTGGTATCGATCGGCCGCTCCGTCAATGGCCAGTTAATCATTCGCAGCCTTTTTATTCAATTCACTGGTTACAGTCAATAACGCGGGTGACAGTGTTTACGAGACGAGGCGTCTTCTGGGGAGACAGACTCAAATCCGGCTAACTACCCGTCATAAGACGGCCGATGACTCCAGCCATCTGCTCGACAAACAAATGCAGCCAAAGGGGAAACGCTGCTGCTGTGGCCTGGATAAAGGTCGGTATAAATCAAGTCGCCCGGCTTCCTGCACCTTTTGAAAGAAACAAAAACGACCCGACGATCGCCGACGTAAATGTCCTTAACGCCTGCACAGCCTCTCAGACGACAGCGGAATAACAACACTCAGCGTTTCTTAAGCCGACTTCATTCCATCACCTGGAGGACAAACTGCGAGCTCTGGTTCCGGTCGTTTATTTCATACCCCCACGGTTTCTTTTTCCAGCTTTGATTCATCCTGGCGGACGAATGTGACCTGTGACCTGGCTTTAGTCATGTGACTTCCTGTCCACACTAATCAGGTGACAACTTGGGAAGACCACGAAGGAAAAGCCCAAAGGAAATTTCTTGGAATCGATGTAATTCTAAGAATAAAGGAGAACGCGTCACTCCAGAGGTTATTCACCCTGTGACTTTACTTCAGTGTAAAATAAATCATCCTGAGGATTCCAACAGAGCCGTCAGCACCGCACCGTCCTGCTGTCACGACTTGGTTCCACCAACAACGACGTCATCGATACACTGACTCAAAGTGTGCTGCATTTTCTTCTGCATTCTCAGCGACGGAGCAGATGTTCCTCCCTTGGATGGAGGACCCCCCCCCCGTGATCCGGTGCTGCACTGCACCGTTAGCATGAACTAACCGCTAACGTTTCGATAGCGGCGGGCCGGTGGGTGTGATGTCAATAGCTCACTTCACGTGTTCTGACGACCACGTGACGAAGCGGTGGAATCGCGGCGCTGTTTGCTCCACCTCTGCGTGCGTGCTGCTGTATCGAGCGCCGTGCGAGGCCTGCCGCAGCCTTCACTCCCGCCGTCTGTGCGCCTTTTACTCGCCGCCGAGTGAGTCAGCGCTGACGCCGCGGCTCTCCAGAGGAGAGGAGATGACTTCCTCAGCAGCCCGAAGGAAAGCAGATACCGTCACTAGTTTCCTTGAGTTGAAGAACCAAACATACACAGTTGATGGTGAAGCACTTCTGCTCGCTCCAACCAATGACTGACTGATGGGGCTATGATGGTGCTGATTCTCTTCAACACGTGACCTCACTCTTCTCACATATTTGATGAAATATTCCAAGACAGAGAAATAAAAACCTTTTAAAATACCAAACGTTCACCCCAGAATACTTGAACTGCATCTCTGTGCCACGCAGCCGCCAAACTCTCAAGTTACTTTCTCACCCTGAGAACAACTGCTTTGATCTAATAACCATGACAACTAGACCCTCCTTTAAATCCTTCACCTGTGCCGCACGATCAAATCTGAGTGGATTCTACAAAAAAATTCCATTTTGGGCCCAGAGAAATAAATCAGCAGATGTCGAACGACACCGCCGCCCGCGCCCTTGACCGGGGGGCGTCCGCCATGTCAGGGAACAATTAGACTCTCAGGGAACAGAGCTGGACGCAGAATCTGCAGAGCGCACGGCGCCACTGCCCGGGTCGAGATAATGGCCCACGTATCCCATGGTAACATCTCTGCTGTCATTAGCCCCTCAGGCATCTCAACGCAGACTTGATTAGCTGCTGTTTCCTGTGCAGGCACAACACCTCGCAGCCGAGCGGCGCCCGTTTTCAAGAGCTGGACCCGCCTCTGGACCGAACGCGCTCCTGCAGAATTCAGGCGGTAAACTGAGCTGACGGGTTGTAGATCTCAGCCACGAGGCCAAGATAGACTCACAAACGTCAGGAGCGTGGCAGCCACAGACGGAGCCGTAATGGAGCTGCTTTCTCTTTGCCAGACGCCGAATCCAGGACGAGCAGCTCGCAAATGCAACCGGATTTCATTTCTAGAAGAAAAATACCAGCGGGACTGACAGATTCACATAGAGTAATTGGAAGCTTTGCCTCATTTTAACACACTCACAACAATCACAAAAGGTCCAGTTTGAGGACAGCGTGGGATCATGGGATTGTTTTTTTAAATCATGAGTCGTAGTTTAGTTTTCAAATTCCACAGCAATCAATAAAAATCTCTTTCCTTCATGGGATGAGGTGTTATCACCTTGGATGAAACCGGGGACGCGCCCGTGTTTGATAATAAAAAACAAAGAAGAGAACGTTTTTATTCCTCCCCCAGGAGGGAAACACACAAACTGACAAAATGCTGAGCATACGTCGCGTGTTAAGACATTTAAATAAACATGAAGGCACATATTTAAACATGAAATCTACAGAGATTCTCTCCGACATTCATATCGTGTTAAAAGGGAACTGAAGACCAGAGTCCTCAGTCCACGTGCGTGTCCCTGCACACTCACAGAATAAGGCCACGGGGAGGACAGAGTCCACACAGCTGTGTCCCACATCAGAGCTTACTCAGCTCCAAATAAAAACCCAAAAGTCTGGGAGCCCAGGAACTCTGCGGGAGGCTGGAAACACACACTCAACTTTAATATTCAACTATTTAAAGAAAGAAAACGCCAGCGATATTGGCCCTTAATATTTGAACGCGCCCCTCATCGCAGGGTCCAAACAGCCGCAGCCCCCAGCGGAGCAGCGCAATATATCCTGCGCCTCAGTGAAATATTCATGGGAGCCTCCCTGGGCGAAAGGTCAGCAGCCACAAAAACCAGGACGCAACTTTCCCGCGGCTCCAAGTCGCGGGAACGTCCTCGCCCGCGGGAAAGCATCAAGGGCGTGAACTCCACGGAAACGCGCCTCAGGGCGGTTTCTCCTCATCCGGGGGTCGGCGTTGGAAACGCGCAGTTTTTAGCGCCTCGGGGATGCGCCGAGGCGCACGAGGGTGGAGGAGACGGGACGCTTCCCAAACACACAAGGCGCAAACGCAAAGGCGGCTTACCATGACGTTGCCCTGCATCTTTGCGGTCTCGATCAGATTCTTCTCCTTCATCGCGGCTCCTGAGGCTGCGCGGAGCTCAGCGTGCACTTTGTTTTCCTCCAGCCAGACTCCGTCAGGAGGGGACCCGGTTCATGAGTGGGTGGGCTCCAAGCCGGCGGATTGATTAAAACAAGGAGAGGGAGGGAACCAACGTGCGCTCGCCTCCACTGCGCCGCTTCCCTCCGTGCATACCAAGCAGTGCCTCGTGCACGGGGCGGAGAAGGCGTCGCAAGTTTGGATGCATGGAGCGGCGTCGCTGCCTCTTGGTGGCAAGATGCGCAAAAGATGCGAGAAAAAGCCTCCCTGCGCACTGGCCGCTGGGAGCTGGGAGCGAGCTGCTGCAGGGATCAGTCACACCGAAATGATGATGGACGCACACACACACACACACACACACACACCAGTTGGCTTCACGCACATGAAGGTCATGATCGTGGAGAACACAAAAAAATCACATGTGACCACGTCCTCTTGTTCTTCTTCTATGTGTAAATACCGAGTCTTAAAGGTCATGACTATTAGAAAGGGAATTATCCATCACAAGCCTGTGGGGGGGGGCTGACTTGCTGTAAACCAAATGCCTGCAACACAGTTTTATGGCGGCGCAGCATCGAAGCATCGTTGACGCTCACAAACAAACTTTTCCAATTTACAACTTCCTTGCCTTCTCTGAACCTGCTCACCAGCTGGGCCCGGGGCTCCTGGAGAGGAGTCACCACAAATGATTAAACAAACCTTAACAAGGAAGGACCATCTGTCCCTTCAAACAAATCAATACAATAACTCCAGCACAGAGAGGCTTCAAAGGTTTAAAGAATCCTCAAGTTCACGTCTGAAAACGAGCGTGATGAAGTCGAGGTGAGAAAGTCCCGATTTCTCTCATCAGGATAAAAGTTTCATTCTCTGAGAAATCAGCGAAAATGTCTGAAAATGCTGCATCTTGCAATGTGCGAGAAAGTGGGAAAAAAGCAGTGGTGGATGTGCAGTAAACTTTTATTGGCTCTTGGCCCGCGTGTTGTCGACATCTGCTCCGTAGGTTTCAAGTAATCCTGCTGACGACGGACACAGACCCGTCGGCACATGAACTGAAAGCAGCGTGAATATTCAGTCATTTCAAGATTAGAATGAATCCGCCTGTTTAGGCTGCACGCTCTGGGCTGCCCTCACTTCACTCCCTCTCTGGCTCCACCAATCAATATCCCTGTGAAAGCGCATCTGCTGAATCTGGACTTTAATGCAGTGAATAAAAAGCTGCACGCCGCCAGTGCAGCCAGGCAGCGTCCGGAACTGACAGCAGCAGTTCACCGAGAGCAGCTTCCCCCGGCTGGGGGGTGCCAACAGCATGCCTCACATAAATCTCATTTCAAAGTGCCTGGTATTAATTACGCTGGATGAGGCTGTCAAAGCAGCCTAATGGGGGCATCGCGCTCCCTCGCCTCCAGCTGGATGCTGACAGAGGGAGACAGGTAGCGGCTTCATTAACCCCTGTTGCATTTACCATTTTCTTGGTAAACTATTTTCTTGGCCGAGTTCCTCAGACAAATGCAAACCCGTAACCTTGGTTATAATTTCATGCAGCTCGTGGTCTCAAGCTGGAACTCCAGTGCCTCCACTCCTGCTCTGAGCTGTAGTCTCTCACAGCCTCCTTTGGCCTCTTGGACAAATAATAACAACGACCTTGACCTTTGACCCCCACAATCCAATCAACGCCTCGTGCCAGAGCTTCGGGCCAGCGCCGCGGCGCTCTCTGGCACGGAGGCGGCCGACGCAGCCAGAGCTCTGCTGGAGCGAGGAAACGTGCCGAGCGCTGACGGCCGCCGTCCAGCTCCGACGCGAAGACGCCACACGTCAGCTGCTGGGCGACCACGACCGGAAACGAGGGCCTGAATATGTTGTTTGTAGCGTTGACGCCACTTCACAGAAACAGCGTCCTCATAGTTCTGAGTGCGCGTCCGTGCCATCAGCCCAGAAGCTGTGAACCGTTTTAAAGCCAAAGTGATTAAAACTCACACACATCCAGAATTGATCGGCCTGGATCCCCGGCGGCCGCAGCCCAGAGACGCCGCCTCATTCTGGGGACGTGCGTCTTCCAGCACAATAAACTGGAGCGAGACCTCCGTGGGACAAATCGATGGTTTCATTATCAACTTCATTACAAGACGCCGTGATGTCCCCTGCCCCGCCATCACGGCTTTAAACGAGAGCCACCGTCCAACAGCTGAGTTATTTCTAGTAAGGGGGGGGGGGGGCACACATGATGGAGGCAACGGGAACCTCAGAGGACGTGTTTAAAAGCGTTCCCGCCCAGCAGGACGCAGCTCTTCCAGCACATTCGCCCAATTTGCATCTCAAACATCTCAAAGGCTCCGGGTGCGGCGCCGCGCTGGTGGGGAGCGCCGTAATCTAGATAAGAGGTTTGCCACTGACCCCCCCCCCCCCCCCGGGGCCCCGCGGGGGGGGGGGGGGGGGGGGGGGGGGGGGGGGGGGGGGCACATACACGGCGGTGTTTGCCGGGGAAACCCCCCCACGTGCACGTGGCGCCGGCAGAGACGCAGGTTCGCTTCTTTCCTCTGACTCCCCCCCTGTGTGAAGCGCCCTGATCCTTTAAATCCACTTTTCTGTGGATTTTAAATAGACTAATAAAAAATGACATATGGCAAATTGAAAACTTTAGCGCCGCTTCACAGTTCAGACAGTTCGTCTTCAGTGGCACACGATGGGGGAAGTTACTGCAATCATTTCCCAACTTAAGACGACTTGTGCTGCCGTGAGAACATCTGAATATTAATGGAGCCTGGATTCATCACTTTAACCTGCTCGGCTCAGGGACGGGCGACGCCCCCCCCACCGCCACCCGACGTCAGCCGGCGTTTTGATGAATGACATCTTTGCGACTGAAACCTTCTGGTGGCAGCAGCAGACACGTAACTCCACCTGCTAAGAACTGAGCCGCGTGAGCGTGGGAGCGCTCAGTAAACACCGCCCTCGTTTAGACATGTGCTCCGCTCTTCTGTCAACAGACGGAGCGCCGAGGAGACCAGGGTGCTCAGCTATGCTAACAACCATTAACGTTGACTGATGGCTCCGTGGCGCCGGCCGTACCCGGCTCGTGTTTATCCGTCAGGAGGCCGGCTGCATTCCTCAAACCCACACAGGCAACACTTGGACCTCCTGTCAAAATCAGCACATGAACCTCAAGTGTGCTGCAGGAATCCAGAAAGTCTGAGCCCAGTGATCGATCAGCGAGGAAGGTGGCCGCCATGTTGTCACCTCCCACCGACGACAGCCAGCCTCATTCCATCCTGTGACTTCACAGGAAAGTTCCAGCACTGCATCAGAGGATAATGACGCCTTCCCTCCAGCCTCAAACGAGCTGCGTTCGGTCGAGGCCCGTGGTTGCTGGTTATCTCCCGTGAACGGCCATTTTGAAAGATTAACTGCAGGAACACGCTTCAGCGGAGTGGCGTCACATCGCCCAAGGTGGTTTCTGGGGCAACAGCGTGGCCATCAGTCAGCGGCGAGTAATCTCACGGGAAATCGTTGTCAGCATGAAAATTAGTGTCACATCCCACACGCTGCATGCACGCACCTGAGAGACTGAAAAACAGCGCACGGCGGGAAAAAGGAACGGTAGAAGATTCCTTCACGTTGCAACTTTAAAAACGTACTCGTGTCATTGTCATGGCAGAGAAGAGGGGTCAACACGTGCAGGCGTCACACTCCTCTGTCTGACAAGCACGATAATAATAATAATTACAGAGCTCAGACACTGACTGGCTAGTTGTGGTGTGTGAACACGAGCTCTGGCATAATGAAAAGCTCCCGGAGTAGCCGCTAACGTGAGCCGCTAACGTGAGCCGCCACCGCGCGCTCATTAACACGTGTATTAACTTTATCATTAAGAGAAGAGTTAATGATGCAATGAGGTTCGTCCCCGCGGCGCCGGCCTCACGCCAGCACCCCCCCCTCCCCCCCGCCCAGGACACGGCTGAGCAGGCGGTTTTCCAGCACCTGCATCTCCGTCCCACTTCCTGCCGCTCGTTTTAGTTTCCATCATCTCTGGAGGCGCCAAAAGGCAGCGGTGGAATCTCAGAACGGATCTGTTCAACTTGAATGTCGGCTCAAGTTTTAAAGCGCTGATGGCTTCACCTATATTTTCTCCCTCTCTGATGCGCCGATGTTTTGTTTTTTTTGCCACAAAACATAAAAACAAAAGCCGTTTGAGTCGGCTGGCGGGCGGCGGCGGCGGGCGGCGGCGGCGGCTCCAGCGCTCTGTATCCATCTGCTCTAGTGCGTCCGTGGATGTGTTCTGGCTGCACAGGATGGATCAGCGTTCGCATGCCTCCGGAGGATGATTTACAAAGCACTGATTTGGAGGCTCGCAGACTGGAGCACAATAAAACCGTTGTTTATGTTCAGCCGGAGAGTGTTCATTGTCAAGGAGGAGCAGCATCTTGTTTTAGGGCAACGTAGAGCGCCGCCAGTTAACAAGACAAATCATCTCTTTCTAACTGCCAGGGACGCGGCGACAGACGAGGCCTGTGCGATCAGTTATGTGCCAGCTTTACGCAATAAGTCAATAAAATTGCCTCCACCAGTGATATGAAAATGGGCCGCCAGAGGCCGGCGCTATACATTTCAATAAAGGCTGCAGATTGGAAATGCAGCGCAACAAGGACGGCGCTCGTGAAACAACGTGTAGAGTCACGGCCGAGCCGGCGGAGCAGAGCGCTCGGGCCAAACAGGCCTAAACGACGGCATTAATCCAAATCAGTCCCAGCCGCACGCGCGACATCCAACCAGAGCAACAGCAACACCTCTGTGAAAGTTTCAAATTAAAAACACTGATCAACTCAATTTGACCTCGGGTGGAAAATCCAGGGCTCGTTCCGACAGCAGGTGGACTGTACCACTGCCGGCCGACATCAGAGGAATGAAGACGCGCACCAACACACACCAGCAGCCGCCCGAGGGCCTGACCCTGAGTCGCCGGAGAGGACGCGATTCTTCGCAGCTCATGATTCCGTCCGCTATCCGGACTCAGATGATTAGATTGAAAACGTCCTTCACAGAGGAAAAAATTATTCAATCAAGACAAAAAGGGAAAAAGATGAAAACGTTCTCATAGACACCAGATGATCTTAGTAGCTGCCAGCGTCTCTGGGGCCACACACGGGACATGTTTGTCATCTCAAACACGCCTCAAGTGTCCAGCACCGCTTGTCTCGCAACACGCCGCCAGATGGGCCGTCGTGACCCGAGCATTTTGCCGAGCCAAGCGCTCGCTCAGAGGGGCGGGGAGGTGTCGGATCTGCATCATGTTTGTTGTGTAATACAGCCCCCCCCCCCCCCCCCCCCCCCCCCTGTAAACAAACCCCCCCCCCCCCCCCCCGGAGGATTTCCTGTGTGGTGTGATGATGAAGTGCACACACGGCCAGTGGGTTATTACAAACACACACGCCACCACAGCAGAATTAACACACCTCCACTGGTGATGAAAGGGAGCAAATCTGAGTGTGTGTGTGTGTGTGTGTGTGTGTCTCAGATGCGCCTTTAAAGGTAAATTCACTGTGGACGATGATGCCTGATGAATACGCGGCGGCGGAGGGGCCATGTTCCTCGCGCTTCTCCTGCTTGAAGGAGAAACTTCAAAAGCCTGAACGAGTCTGGCCAAAGGCTGGCCCCGCCCATGAAGAAGACACGCCTCCACTTCCTGCCACCGCACAAAGGCGGAGCTAAACAATCCCGGTGCTGCCGTCTTGTGCTGAAGACCTCATGCGGTATTTTCAAGGCTTTCAAGGAATGACTTTTAAAATGTATATTTATATATATATATATATGCATACTAAAGGTGGCTTTGAATCAAAGCCAGTGACATTAAAGGGCGCCAGCATCCAGGAGCGTTCTACATCCAGCCACTAGGGGGCAAACAACAGGATCTGGCTGTGGCCATCAGCAAGCTAAAAGAACGACGGCTTCAGCTTCAGGAATTCAAAGAGCAAAGATGATTGAGAGAGACGCTCTCGTGCCGTTTCTACCAGCGGTGCAAAGAAAAAAAAAAAAAAAAAAATCAATGGTGATTTCCATGGACTCCAGTGAGGGCGCTGCCGTGATAACAGTGCATTACAACGGGCCCTGGGTGTAATGAGACCAGGGATCGATACTTGGCCCGTTCACGCTGCTGTTGGCCAACAAACCCGCTGTAATTAAGAAGTTTAGCCTCAGTCCAAGCACCCGTCAGCTCCTCTGCACCGTGAAGGATCAGGCCCCTCCTGCTCTCTATGAGCAGCGTTATTTATATTCTGGTGTGAGCTCAATAGCTGCACAGACAAATTACTTTTAGTTTGAAAACACACAAAAGAAATCCATGTAGTAATGAGAGGGACAAATAAGCCTCCAGGATTCTACAGTTATTTGGAAAAGAAAGAAAGTGCAAACTTTACGATGGGATCGATGTAAACTGGCGCAGCACAAGTTAATAAATATTCATAGCAGGAAGCATCAATTTACTTTTTATTCCCTAAGACTCTCAAATTAAACTTTCATATTCTCATTATGAAACTGTAATCAGAAGAATTTGGGGGATTTTCTGGGCTGTGCAGATGTAGAGATTAGCAAAGTTACAAATGGCTCGGAAATGTTAAAGTTGAACAACTTCACTCTGTGCTCAGGGTCAGAAGCCAGTTTGTGCCAACTCACTGGCATGTCAATGCTACTTGCCTAAATGTGACGTTAGACGTCAGTTTGAAAATATGTGCAGAGAAGCTGCTGAAGAGGCTTTGTGAGGCATTTGGTATAGACAAAACATGATAAAATGCCTGAGCGCTTACTTAGCACAAATAACATCATGATGTTTCATGTCTCAGAAACCGTGCATAGTGGGAGTGGTTTGTGGACAATATAACCCGAGGTAGTGAGATCAGAAGTTTGTCTTTTCTCTGACGGGAGCAGGCTTCTCTCTGCACGACAGTCTTGGCTGACGGCCAGAGAGGGCCTTGTTCCCCAGCACGATCCATCCGTGGTGACAGGCTGAGTGGGACCCAGAGATCTCTGTAAGTGTACTTGTACCTTTAAATAATTCTATAGAAATTAAACATTTTGTGATCACCCCAACTTAATATATTGTTTATTGTCTCACCGTTCCTGAACACTGGGCGAGTTCGGTGCCCGCAGCTGAGGGCAGCTACAGAAGCCGAACAGAAACCAGGGGCGCTAATTGGGATTTAGCGAGCGCACACAGAACCACGGGGCCGTCGAGGACCCAGATAATCAAACTAGCCTGCTGTGACCGGGAGGAGACAAAGGGAAGGAGCCGAAAGAACGGCGGCGGCAAATCATAAACCTCGGAGCTGCCGGCGCCAGGCGCCATTTTATTTTATGTCACAGAAAACATTCTGGTGGAACCATGTCTGATTCTTTTACTGCTCTTTTCAATCACAATGAACGTGGGACAGATTTTACAGGATGTATATTATTCCTGTATATTTCATCATGAAAGACTCCCTTAAAGGTGAATGGACTGAAAGCGCCACACTGCCCTCTAGTGGTGATTCTGCGTTAGGACACAATGTTCCTCAGGCGCCATCGGTCAGATTTTCCAAAACACTCCACACACCAGATAAAATAGACTGAATTCTCTCGTACATCGCTGGGCTTTTGCTCATGCTTATTTAAAACTAGCAATAATGTATTTAATCTATTTGCACCTCTGGTCAGAGGAAGTGCAGTTTTTCTCTCCAGTCCATTGGAAGTGAACCTTCACCTCTGACCTTAACATCAACACACATTTTCTCTCCTGAGCCCCGAGTTCTCTCTCTGTCTTACTCCTGCGAATGCCTCTTATTCACACCCTCATTCTACACACTCTCTCTCTAACAGGAGGCTGCCACATTAAAGACGAGCCCCCCCGCTGAGCGCATCACAGGGGCTTAGCAGTGAAGTAACATAATCCTTTATTAGTCTCCCTGCAGGGCGGTTTGTGAAGCTCACGGGGAACTAGAAATGAGAAACATCATTTAAAAAGAAGCAATTAGGACGTAAACATGCCAGATAAACATAATTACACAATGTAAACAGAATGTATAGAGGAGATGTCTGAAATAGCTGAGGGAAGCTGTGGTGAACTTTTGACTCATTAATCTGTGCGTTGTGAGGAACGCGGACAAACATCCAGGGGAAGGGTTTAAAATGTCGATTCGCTTCCCTGTGACAAAAGATGCAATGAAGCACAAGAGAAGAGTCAAAAACAACTTCAACCAAGGATCTAATCTTGGAAACCACTCTCCCATTTCCCTTTCACTATTCCACATAACCTCCCACGTTTCCCAGAAGCAAGGCAGCGTCCCTGCTGAGCGACTTGTGACAAGTGAGCACAACGGGACCGGCGGCACGCTGCCGCACTGCATGATGGTCCACAGACGCTCAAACGGCCTCGGCTGTGATTTTTCTCCCAGAGCCGTAAGAAAAGGGGCTTGATGTGTGATAGGAAGGATGAGAGCATCCACGTCCTATAAAGCTGTGGAGGAAATGCGTCATCACTGGAGGGACAGAAACCCACGGGAGGACCAGGCAGGTGCAGGGATGCAGGTCTCACGGTGGTTATCAGGTGGCTGTTTTCCTTTATACACACACACACACACACACACACACAACACACTCCCCCCGTCTCGTGTCAGCCGTTTAGAAACCTGTCAAAACTCGTCACGGGCTGATGGCCGCCACCGTGGGAGGCCCAGGCCGCCATTAATCCACGATGAAACGTCCCCGTGGCCGACCGTCAACACGGCTGGAAATAGACACTCCACCGAGAGACGAAGGACTGTTCAAAGAGAAGTTCCCAGCAGCCGCCGAGGCTTTAAATACAAACACAGAACAGTTTGAAACCGCAGACAATCCTGGCGGCGGCCACAGGACAAAGAGACGGACACCGAGGAGGCGTCTGGAGACCAGAGAGTTGTTTGAAGTGAGTCTGTTTTCTCACTCAGAGTGGAGATGAAACACAACAGATTGAAATAAACAGCGAAATATGGACGCAGGAAACAGACATGGGGACAGGGACGGAGGGAAGCAGGAAACACGTCATCAGCAGCTGTCAGGATCCAGATGTGTCCCAACCCTAACCCAGGTGCAGCCGACCCATCATGCCACAGTGTGTGGATGGGGTTCATGCTCCTTCCTCCTCCACCTCCCTCCCTCCTTGCGATGTGGGTCACCGTCTTGAAGCAGATGTAAATAAGTGTTTCAGACTGAGTGATCCAGCACATAGACCGCCCCCGTAGTGAGAGACCCGCAGCCTTACCTTCCCTCCCTTGGAGCATCTGCGGTACGCGTTGGTGGCTCCTGCAGTTTGGTTCATGGTGGTACAACCTCTGGGGACAAGATAAAGAGGCGATGAAAGTCTCAGAGGAGGCGAGCGCGTCTCAGCTGCGGAGCTTCGGCTGTACCTGGCGCGCGGGCTCGTCTCCTCCGATCTGCGGCTCAGGCGCGTGTTTGCGCGCAGGGACGCGTTGGTCAGGTGCGGAGCTGGACCGGATCGAACACGCGCGCAAGTTAGTTCCCGCGCAGCTTTCTTTCATCCACTTGTTCGCGTGCACGTCCCACGCGGCCGGGAGCGCGAACCCGCAAACGCCGACTGAGCCCCGAGTGAGTCGGTGTGTGTTGGCGCGCAGCCATTGCGCATGCGCGTCATCGGAGCAGCGCGCGAGGTGGAGGCTTGACAGCGTCGCAGCGGACCGAGGGGGGGGTCCGCGGGCCAGGACCCCGCCTCCTGCGGACACGCACGGCACCGCACAGCACCGCACAGCACCGCAGCAGAACCTGCCTCCTCCTCCTCCTCCTCCTCCTCACAGTGACCCCCGTCTGATTCAGGAGGAGATGAGTGGCACCGACAATTACCCGTGACAAACTGTGACAATTGCAGCCATTATCTCGGTGTGAGGAGGTGCCTTCATTAGGAGCAGGAGCAGGAGGAGCAGGAGCTGCTGTCCCTCACCACAGAGGACTCAACAACGAGCCTGAGCTACGTTTCATACACAGGCCTGTGGCGGTGACCCCCAGGGGTCGGCCCACAACACAAGCAATACACTAAATACATGAAGTTTCATGTGTTGTGTGCAGCCCCTCCCCCGGCTCAACTTTCGGCGTGCAGCGAGCGTGAGGCACAGTGATGCACCGTGGCGTGGTGGCGTGGTGGCGTGGCTGTGATCCTCTCACAGGTCATGTGATGTTGTAACCCTGAGATGATGAGAACAGGAGCTGCCATCTCACATAGAGAACCCCGAGCTCCTCCCCGAGTCAGTCACACCGCTCTAATCCCATAAATACGCCTGATTTCGTTCAATCAATATTCATGAAGCATTCTCTGGGAAATGAGAGGAAATGTCACAGAATGTCAGAAAACCCTGCGAAGAGGAAGAGACTGGATTTGGTTCTTTTCCTCACATCCACGGCAGAATGTGACGAGCTCGTGCAGCCTCCTCCCATCAACGCCGTGGAACTGTTGAGCAGTTTATAGACGGGGCCGATGCATCTGAGACATGAGATCCTAAGAGGCGATACCGTCCTGTCAGCACAGCTGCATTAACATTAGACGACATTGGGGAGCGGGGGCGGGGGCGGGGGACGGCTTTCACTGACTTGTCCAAGGTCTCTTGAACGGGACGACAGGCCGCTGACGGACGGCCTGCGCCAGGGATAGCAGCGCTCTGCCCGGCTCGTTACGGGACGCCGTATACCTCCCGTTCAAATCAGCCTCCTGACAGCATCCATCAGCGGCTGTCGGGACACGGGCGGCGCTGACCCACGCTGACAGGTAAGGGCGTCCGAGCCTGGCGTTGACCTCTAGGCCGTGAGCACCACTGTCACTAGATCATCCCCGAGGCAGCGCCACCGAGGGCGCCCACGCTTCCCGCAGGGAACCACGCATCTGTTTATAAAGCCATAATATTTTAACCATCCGCGGCAGGTTCACCTCAAGATACGAGATATTAAAAGATCAGTTATCTGCACTACCCATAATCCTCGGGGGTAACACAGGTAGTCAGAGACTGTATTTGTCATTGGACATTCACAGGTTCCTCCCTGGAGATAACGCGACGCCTGAAGATGGGAGCTTCACTCGGGGAGGTTTCTATCGACATCTGGAGTCGGCGAACAGCGTCACAAGTGTTATATATAAATCAGGCGAGGAGCTTCCTATCGGCGACTGAGGACGTTAACGCAGGCTGTGATCACTCACACACACACACGGATATTAGTGCATGAAACGTATGAGTAGATGTGAAAATGATGTGACTCATATTCTTTGCATTTATTAGGTTCCATTCTCCACTGAAGGACCATGGGACATCTGGGACACTGGTTGTCCTGAACATGGCTGCAAGATAAAATAGATGTTCCATATTTCAGAATATGTCCCAGGCAGGGAGTCTGATTACTCCCTGAACGTTTTCCAAATACAAACAGGAGGATGCTCTTTTGCTACAGAGACGTCGACACAGTCGGGGTGAAATAAGATGTGAGCTCATTCAACGTACTGAGTCAGGGTTAAAAAAACAGAAATGTCGAGCTGCACATACAGATAAAGACACAAGCACTTGTTGAGCCGCTGGAGAAGCAAGTGCAGCGTCTCCACTGCAGCTGAGACAAACACATTTGACATCAGAGGAAATACCTCGTATTCACTTGAGCTGCGTGGGACGCTGGGCGTCTCTCACATGGACATGTTGACGAGCTCACCTTTTGTCCTCGCCTCCTCGCTCCAGGTGTTGGTGGTGGATGTTAGCGTTGGGGCTAGAAGCAGATAATGGACTCATGCATAATAACATTCAAGGGGGGGGGGGGTAATCTCTTTCTTTTTTCTTGCATTCAAATAATATTAAAGACGCTTTCACAGAGTTCCAATGGCAGCAGAACATCAAACAGTCTCACTTTGGTTTTTGTAATTTGTGCAACGCTGTTTTTTTTTTATATTATCATTCGAATAATTTGTACAGGCACAAAAAGTCTTAACGCGTAAAAAGTGGTGACTGCAGCAACCTTCCTCCAGCCACACGTGTCTGTTTCTGATGTTATTCTGGAAACTGTTGTGTACTTAAATAAACAGTGAAGAATCAAATAATGAGCCAAAAAATAAAGACAATAAAATAACTGAAGAAATGACTGCAGTGATGCAACAACACACACACACACACACACACAGGAAATAATTAAATTAATCCAAAATAGAAACTGAAGCTAAATCGGAACCTCGCCCAGACGGTGACTTAGAAGTTTCAAACACCCCTGGTGGCCCAATTAGTGTGATTTTATTCTGTTTTTGGCTGAATGAGGAGCGCTCCACCCAGCAGACTGGGTGTCCTGCGACTGTCAGAGAAAACATTCAAACATTTAGCAGCCACTGCTCAGATGATCTCTGTAGTGGTGCGAAGAAGAAGAAGAATACTTTCAGCATGATGAAGAGTGACACAGATGCTGACGACAAGCTGTTTGATTTCGACTTTGAGCCGAGCGCCTGGGAGGAAAAGGTCGTCCTGTAGATTTAGGGATTAGAGCAGTTAATCCCAGTGCACTTCTGCCGGCTCACTCACCTCTGGCTGCTCCGACACATCGGACGCCAATTACCCCGGCGTGCACGCCGTCACCTGTCTGAAACAAAAACAAATGTCAGAGTCATCACAACGAGAATAAGGACAAAACTAAAATATACGCCACCAAATGTCATCGGTTAATTCAAGTTGTGGGTTCCAGAAAAACTTTGAAATAGATTTTTTGAAACATCTCGTCAAAGCATCTTCTTCTTTTCTTCACAGAGCAGATCTGTGATTGTTCTCTGACAGACATTATTCCAGCAGCACGTTCCATTTCACCGTCTTAAGACTTTGCTCTAGTATTGAAATGTCCTCCGTCCACAGGACCGATGAGACACAGGCAGTGGAAGACGTGTCCTCCCAGGACGCGTCTCATTTCAGACCTGGGTCCTGTGGTGATCGTGCCAGGTTCAGAAACACCAATACGCCCACAGTCGTAATTTGCTTTTCCGCTCCATGACCCGCTGGCATCTGCAGCATCAATCTGCTGCGTCGTTATTACTCAGATCAGTCGGCCCGCTCCATTCCTGTGATGGATCCTGCGAATTGTCCACACACCTCAGCACGTTAGCGCTGATAACCACCTTCATGCTCCGCTGGTCGTCAGAGTGCGATGACATGACGATGGATAGGCTGCAATTTTTATCTGACTTTGGGATTTGCATGTGGTTCTTGGCCCCGGGCGGCTCCGGCAGAGGAAGCCTGGTTTCTGAATGGCGTTCTTGTTGCGAGCTAAAGGTCGCTAAGGAAATCTGGTTCATCAGCAAACGCCAGCGGCGGAGCTGTTGCTGTTATTTGGCTCATCAGCCATAAAAGTATCAAGGTGGATCATTTTATCAAATCCAGAAAACATCCAGATAGTCCAGAATAAAAACCCCAGACGAGGAGATCAAATTATTTCTCATTCAGGGATTTGAGGAGCCGAGGAATTCACTCCCGCCTGCTCCGCAGCTGCACCTCCGCAGCTGCACCTCCGCTGCATTTCACGACACTTGTTTTTAAACACAATTATGCAAATGGCACAGTGATAAATATGTTAAGACCCTCGTCTCTTGCCTGTGGAAGCTGGGAGAATGTGTGCGCTCGCTGACGTGCATATATTTCAGTGCAGAGCTAATCCAATTCTGCACCATTTGCATAAAACGAATATTCCCTCAGTTGTGTGCAACAGGAAACGGGGAGCAGGCGACGTACAGGTGTTTTAAATGAGTTGGAACGAGTGACGTGTGAACGACGTGTCGGCCTGAGGACGTTTAGCGTGACATCCGCTCGTCGTTGTTGATGGACTGAAGAGCAGATCTGAATTGGTTGGGATTCAAGAGAGATGGACACAACACTCAGCTGCTCTGGGAGGAAAGTGTGTCTCGAGTTGAGCACAGAGAAACAGAGACGTCATCATGGTGACTCCTCCTCCTCCTGAGGAGGCGTAAGATCCTCACAAACCATTAATGAACCTCCGAGTGTCTTATTGAGCCATATGGCCGCCGCGTTGCTGTCAACACTGGAATTATCTGCTCCTCAACACAGTCTGTTCCACTTCCTCTATCCTTCACAATAAGGGTCACGAGCTCAGGATCAGCTGCTCATGAAGCAGTAGATTAAAGTAAAAGTATTTAAAATGACTGGGACTCATTTAATCCCCCTCTGTTATTGGTGATGGTGACGTGCAGTGGAGCCCACGATGCGTCTCCGTGAAGCCAAACATTGAACAAAAGGTTGTTCCATCCTCTGCGGTCGTGTTGGGGCGGAGGACGTGCTGATCTCTGTGGGGAATGTTCTGTACTGTAGGAGGGAGATCGTTCAAAGGGGCTTTATTCTTTCACGCCTCTCTGTAAAACCTGATCGCAGCCGAGGGAGACACGCGTCTGTTTGGCTCCTGCAGAAGCTTCAGGCAGGTTTCACACCTTCGCTGAGTCACTGCGAGCTGAGACCACAACTCTGCTGACTCAGCATCGTCCTGCAACCTTTGTCAGAGTGCATTTGTTCTTTTAACCCTTGAGATGTTTGACTGAGGAGCCACAGGTGAGAGGGATGGAAGGATGTTTAATAAACAGCGACAGCTTTGCTGAAGAAATGGCCTCAAGCTGCACAGAATGAGCCTGCAACCCAAGTGACACGAAGAGCTGGAGATCAGAGATCAAAGGCTGACTTATTCCTCTTCACCTCATGTTGAAAGGTGAAAACAGCTCTGGTGGGGAAAGTTTCCAGCAGACAGAGAAGCCTGAACATCTGACAGGTTTATTCCATATCAAACTGACACGGGCTGGGAAAAGTAAATGGGACCGTTGCAATGTTTTGGGATGAGAAGAGCTTTGAAGGATCTGAAATCACAGCAGCCTTTTATCAGAGCCTGAAATGGAGTATTTTTAAAGATAAAGGCAGCAGCTCTTCTTCCCGCCTCCTCCCTTCAGCTGTCACGGCGTTTTAATGGCTCAGCACTTCTCATGTATGATACTGATGGAAAAAAGCACGCCGCGTGTCATCGCTACTGTAGCAGTGATGGATTGCTCTCGGGAAGCAGAGCTCCTTAACGGGGGGGAGGGGGGGTCAATTAAACGCCGTCGCCAGCAAAATGTATAACCGCTGGCTGAGTCGTTACCACGGCGACCGCTTCACAGTGATGGACCTCAATATGCATATTTGGGCTCACATGCTAATTCGAAGACGAAAAACAATCAGAAAGTGAGCAAGAGAAACAGGAAATGAGAGTCAGAGACACATTTGTCTTCATAACGCCACAAAGACCCGTCTGCAGCACATTCTGGAGGAGGAGAAAGTTGTGTCTTCATCTTCTTCATCAATCCCAGACTGATGGGATCAGATGTTAGTGAGCGTGCGTCCACCCGCCCACTCGGTGCAGGTCACCTCATTTGGCTCTGTAGCGTCACCTTACGACAAGAGGTAATCACACCACATGGATACATGCGCGACTACGTCCGCTGGGTGTTTTCGTTTGTCATCTGAGCCGTGGGATCCACAACAGCTCCATGACACCTGAAGGCGAACGCCTCGGACCTGGACCACGGATCAGAGAAGAGAGAGAGAGAGAAAACTCCTGGACTCGACTCGAAGGATCCACTCAAACCTTCAGAAGAGAAACATGACGAGCCGCACATCTCTATTTTAGCAGTTTAGCTTCTCGATGGGGAGACTCTCAGGAACCTCTTAGTCAAGCAGCTGCCAGCAGATTTGAAAGAGAAATAAGACTCATTGCTGGATTAATTTCCGGATTTTAAAACACTGGTATTTATTTATTTTGCCTCTGACAAGGAAGCAGGCTGCTTCCTGTAAGTCGACAGTGACTTCCTGCCCCCCCGATGTTCCCATATGGACTCAGTCACCATGAACATGAACATCCTCTGTCACAGTCGCCTTGAAAGGATTAGCGTGGGCAGGAATGTGGAAAACTCTATTTTACATAATGTTTTTCTTTGTGTGCGGCGGCTCTGAACGGACGAGTGGGCGCCCAAATGAAATATTTACACGCACGCCTCATGCACGTGGACGTGCGATCACCGATCTCTCTGGGAGTCGGCGGAAAACAAACAGCGGTGGAAATGTCGCGTACAACGTATTGAATTGCTGCTGGCTTGATAACCGCCACCGTGTCCTACTTTAACTTTATTTTCCCCAAAAACTACTTATAAAAAGCACAGCGGGTCGGTAATACCACGGACTGCCTCAGCCATTCTTATCCTCCCTCCCTGCGCCGCGCAGCCCAGTGTTTTCACCCCAAAATAAAATTATTTTTCTTTTGTGTCCTTGTAATATATTCATAGCCCAGGAAAACAGGCAGAGGGATCAAGATCAAGCAGCCCAGAGAATATCAAATGGAATAAATTCATGGGGCCGTGTGGGTTCGCTCTGTGGCACACAAAAAAAGGGAGAGGGGGGGATCAAAAAAAAAAAAAAGAATCAAGCATATTTTATATGTAGGATTTACTCTCTAACTCTTCTGCTGTGAAGGAGAAGCAGCAAACGTCCCCGCGTGCTCTGACTGAGAGGCTCCGCGGCCCCAGGTCAGACAGGAAGCGGCTCCTCGCCCCATTGACTTTGAAGCTGAGGATTTAGAAGCGTTTTAACGCGCAGGTAGGGAGCAGAAAACACACTTACTGTTATCTGTTTGGAATGAACATGCTCAGAGTTCATGCTTTAATCTGTGTTATTACTTGCTTTCATGTTCAGAAACTGTCGCTGCAGCTCCTCTTTTCAGCCACTGCCTGAAACACCTTTTGTTCCGCTTTCTAAAAAAAAAGGAGGGAAAGAAAAACCTCGAGCTTGTGAATTGAAATCCTATTCATGTCCTGATCAATAACACAACCGATTGTTTTACTCTCACTCAAACGCCCAGCAAGCATGTGCGACAGCGCCGGCGCCCGCCACCATAAACCCTTCAAAACAAACCGGTCACAGTAAATAATTCCAGTGCCACCGAACCTCGAGACTCATCTGGTGTCTGTGCAGGTGAATTACTGAAAATAAAAGCCACTCCTAATTAGTCCGCCTGGGGGCCGATTGATCTGTGCATCAGATGCTTACGGGCGGTCCCGATCGATAACATGGAGCACAGAGGAAACAATGCCAATACTCATCAAGATGCCAATTAGGCTTTTGTCTCTCTGCCGCTGCGCTCGTCTAGCGTGTGAAGTGAAACGGGAAACCTGCATTAATACCGTTATTTATTCATCTATTTGTTCTGTCGTTAGCGAGATTGTGCCCCCCCCCCCATCCTCCAAATGGACCGTTCCTGTTTCACAACTGCGGCTGATTTCTTTTGATTTGGCTTAAATTGGCCCAAAGAAGCGGCGCCGCTCGGTGATGGCAGCAGCCGTTCTAAACATAGCAGGGTGAGGCCGCCGCTCGCTGATAGAGAACATTTACAACACCGTCTTTGAACATGATGCCAGAGAATTCTTTTCAAGTCTTTTTTTAAGCCGTGGTGCATAGAAATTCTTGCGGTCCTTTGATATGGCGCGTCTCAGATCAGCGGGAGGGGATGGTGAGAACCTGAACCGCACAGAGATGACATTTGCTTACTGAGGCCGAGCGCGGCTCCCCAAGCTTTATTGTTTCTCTCCTGAAAAGAGACGAGCGCATCTGACATGACTGGGTTGGACGTGGAAGCTTGTTTCTCGGAGTCGTGCGTGATTCAGAGGTGTGTGTTTGGTGAAGGCGGAGGAAAAGCTCAGCGGGGACTCGCAGCACAAAGGTGACATTTCGTTCTCACGATGACGACTTTAATGTGAGCGCTAAGGCGTCGACGTGGAAGTGGCGCTCAGCGACGCCTCCCTCTAATCGCGTCCTGCGTGGAGCCGCCTCCCACGTGCAGACACGTATGTGCACGGCCTCTATATGAAAGCATCCCTAACCTCCTGCAGGAGAAGAGAGAGTCCTCTTCTCAACAAGGTTGATCGCCCCCTAGTGGCTCACTCGTTATAGTTCTTACCGTTTGACTGATGTAGTTGCTTCTGCATCTAATCCAGATCAGGGGCCGGGTCCAGGACCTTTCTTCTACTTTCTACATTCACGACATTTTAACGGGATAATTCAAGGATCGTGACTAAAAACAACAACACGCAGGCAACTGCAAAAACATTGCTGTTGTTTGAACCGCTGGCAAATCAAGATTTCAGAGTTAATTAATTCTAATTAGCTGAATTTATAATTGATCTACTTTAATCCAGTGTTACTTAATATTTCATCAGCGAGGAATCGGGAGGATTATTACAGTATTAGAATGCCGGACGTGTAACATCGCCGTGGAAACTGAACTGGTAATTACAAATGAACATTTTTAATCACAGATGGAATGAGGAAGGAATGAGGAAGACGTGCGTCCAAAACCGAAGGACGGAGCTGAGGTAACTACTGAAGACTCAAAGCGTATTTACCTGTAGAGCCTTTTCTGATCAATCATAATCACATTTACAAATCAGGTCACTTGTCCTGACGCCTCTGGCTCGAACCTGTGAGTTATTATTTGTTTTTATAAAACCAGTCCAGTACCAATATAATCCATAAACATATCACAGCTGCTGAGAGACTAGCGAGCTAAACCGTTTGAGAGAGTCGCAGTCATTTTCTTTTACTCACAGCAGCGGCTCGGCTCCGGCGACTCGTCCTGGCAGGTTCTTTTGTGACAGAATATTCAGGCCCAATTTCGGAGCGCTCTCCGGAGAGCAGGGTTTTTACGACTGCAGTGTTTCTCCTGTACAGATTAAAATGACGAAACACGAGAAAACAGAGGCAACACGAGGGCAACAACATGGCCGAGGACAAACTATTTAAAGGGCTTTCCTGGAGGCAGAGGCAGAGACAGGAAGCATGATACAGGTGACTGGAAAAAGGAAATGTCAGTAATTTACACAATAAAATAGGAAGTGGAATGTTGAAGGAAACCGTCGACTCTGGTGCTCCAGTGCATTTATATATGACACAATAACTTGTCTCTGCAGCAGTTAACTGTGATATTCACGATATCTGCTTATTGACGTTTCAAAGTGGCGAGCGGCCCGTCACGAGCGCTCTCACGCTCTGAGCGGGAGCAACACGCGGGAGAACACGGAGCTCTGGGGATGGGAACGTGCCTCTTCACGTGTAAGATGCAACCCGTTAACATCCACAGGCTCCAACAGTTGAACCACTGACACGTTTGAATGGCACGGCGGCGAGCGAACCTCCGTCAGTGGATTGATGTCGCTCACTCACTGCAGCTGGAGGTGAGTAACGGCGCTCGTCCTCCCTGTTGTTTCTCCCTGCTTCCTGTCATGGCTCCTCCGAGAGCACTAACGCCGACTTAGATGGGCCGTTCACCGCTAATACTCTCATCTCCGGGTTACTTAAGAAACCCGGGATGACAGCAGAGCGTCCATAATCCTCGAGATCTCAAGAGACATGTGACGCTTCGTCAGTGTTTCCTTCAGAGGGTTCTTTTTTGTTTTATTTCCCTTTTTTTTAAAACTAAAACATTCTATTGTATTATTGTGAAAGGCCCAAAACGATGATGTTACGCAGTATTCCCATGGATTCGTATCCCTGTGTTCATGAGTGTGGGTTGATTATTACTCTGATAATTCCCTCTGAGGCTACGCCACCTCTTCCGTTTAAGAGTTAAAAACACAAAACTGACAAAGAAGACACAGAACGCGCAGCTGCTCTGAATGCAGACGGAGTACTTCCTCTCTCTCACCTCGGACAGTTCAGTTCTTCCTTCACGGGTCCAGCCTTTCCTCGGAGAAGCCGCCGCCACCAGTAGCGCGGAGACGTGTTTGAAGTGTAAATATCCCACAGGTCAAAGGCTGCGACTGTGAAGTCAGATAACGGCCCATTTCTCAGCACAACAGAACAACAACTCCTGGTTTATTTAAAACACTGTACTCTGTTTCCCAGACTGCAGACAGCGGCCGCTCTCCAAATGAATTCTCAGCAAATCAAAGCGAACATTCACTTCGAGGTCTCGCCGCCGTTTCGACGCCAAATGAGAGAGCGGCACAGAAATTTAAAATCTGGCTTCCGTCATTAGCATTAGCTGCGCGGCAAACGGAGCCGTTTCATTTTGAGGAACCCATCGACGGTCGTGATCTGACTCGTTTACTATTCATCAGACTGGTTCCTGTGGAGCCCAAACCACGCTCGCTAGTCAACGTTTGAGGCTGAATATCTGAAAAGGAAACGTACAGTTCCAGGTTCTCGTGGCTAATTTGCAGCCTCCTGATAGAAAAGCATGATTCATTTTAGGGAGAGATTGTTTTGGTTTATTTGCGCTGCTCAAACCTTGTCGTCGGAACTCCCACATCCACCCGCCTTTATTTCTGTAACCTTGGAAAAAGAAAGAAGAAGATGTTTCATGTCGAGTGGTGAGAAACAGAGGCTGGAAATCTGGCTGCAGATCAGAGCACCGCCGGGCGCATCGTCTGCTATCGATTCCCTGAGTTGCTTTGCTCCTAACCTTGACTGTGAGAGTCCTGCAGACGACCTGTCCTGAGTGAGAAGACGTCACATCTGTTCATCCTCAGTCTGTAGATACGGTTCTGCTGGAAACTCAGAGATTAGCAGAATCGATTATTCATCACTTATATATATGGACGTGCAACAGACTCCTGCCAGTGGGTTGATGTGAGTTAATAAAACATACACACGTCTGTTTCACTGTGTTACTGAGTCAGAGCACATATAAATATAGCAAAACGTATTTGGCTGAGGATGGAGCTGTGAAAAGCCCAAAAAGCAGAATAGTAACTGCAGCAAGCATAGTACTAGTACTATGTAGTACTACCCAGGATCAGAGTACTTTGCTTTACAAACGTCTGCCCTCTGTTCCCAGCACACGACATTTTGTTTGGAGCTAAACGCCCTAATGGAGCCGACAGCCCCAGGAAAATGAATGGCGACCTACGAATGGACCGTCAGTAGGTGTGTGTGTGTGTGTGTGTGTGTGTGTGTGCTGGCCGTCCTCTCTGCTAATTCACCGGTGAAGAGAACTCAAGACGCAAAAGCCCTCAGATCACCAAGAAGCCGAATGAATCAAATCATTATGGACGCACTCTGTTGGGTTTCAGACGCAGCTGGGAGGTGATGCAAGCGACGGAGGATTCGCTGCGTTCTCAGACACATGGAGACACATCTGCGTCCAACCTGAACCTGGTGATGAGACGCAGTTTAATTCCACAATGAATGAACTGAAATTTAAAACTGAATTCAAGCCGTTCAGTTTTAGTTTTGCTGTTTTCAGTCCAAAAAGTTTTGGTCCGAAGTTGAGGTCAAGTTTATTTTTTACCACCCATTAAAACCGATTGGTTTGGGATAGTTTTACAAGCAGTTGCATTGAAGAGGACTAACTGTATCTCAGCAGTTGGCTGAGTGGATGGCACAGGGCAGAAACAATGATGAAGAAATAAAATAAATAAATAAATAGTCCCAAGGTTCTAGATCTGGATCTGGAGCCTTCAGTGTTTGAATCTGTGATTTTTCTGCCACGCCCCCTGAAGCGTTCTTCATGAGGCTGCTCGTGTCTCGGGGGCCCTCAGCTGCAGGCGGGTCACGGCAGGTGTCAAACATTATTCCGACGCCCACGTCGTCTCAGTGAGTGTTTTCTTTCTGCTCGTTTGGAATCGCTGAAGAACTCTCTGTCGTGTTTCTGTCCAGCGCCACGACCCGGAGGAATGGGATCATGGTTAAGGGGGCACACTAACAAAACGTGGGTTTATCCCGCCCATGGTTGCTGTTTCCTGTTAGGAGAGGTTAATGAAAGCTCTAAAGAGAGACAAGCAGCAGAGTCACCACACTGCGTCTGGTCTCTGCTCTTCTAGGAACACACACACGTCTCTCACAGCGTCAACGGGATGAGTTGTTTCACAGATTCAATTCCGAACCTCAACATATCTCGCTTTGTTATCATCAAACGTCACCGACGGCTTGTTTGGATCCATCAGAACCGTCTCCCCTCGGCCTGTGTTTTAGTTGCGGACGGTGTGTTGCTCTCAGATTAATATTTCATCCGCCGCCCGGGGCTGCGTCGACACGTTCTCCCGTCACGTTGCACAATAGATAGTGAAGCGGCCGGCGGCCGTGTGACAGCTGCTGGCATCATCCTGCTCAGCAGCTCCACAGAAGCAGATGCCTTTTTCAATCTAATTTGAGCGAGTTTCTCCACAGAGGTTTATTCTAACCAGACAAATTGAATATTTCCTCGGCGCCGCCATGAAGCCCTCCTGGGTAAGTGATGCTAACAGATGCAGATGTGGGTGTTGTAACCCACGAAATGAAGTCATTCGCTAAACAAACAGCACGCTGAGCCGAGCCGCTTCTCAGGGAATGTGATCCCGTCATTATCAGGGCAAATGGAAGGTTTTCACACGAATGGGAAAATAGAAATGAGAACATAAACTTGATTATTTATCTTCTGAAGGAATCGAAATTGAAGTTTCGAAGTGCAGAAACATCTACAGGAAACAAATGTAGCTCCTGAATTAACGACCAAAACGTGGCGTTTGGCCACGCTAATAAAGATGAGAGCGTAACTAACGTGGCGTTAACAATCTGTTTTCAACAAAGGAGGAAACCCAGAGAAGCCAAAGATAATTGTGGTCTCGGTAATTAAATGACTGCACGTTGATTTATTGGAAATGCGCTCGGCTCTTACAGTTATTGATCCATAGCACAGGAAATGGAAGCGCAGCTTCCTGCCTCGCCTTGGCGTGCGGAGGATCGGACGCCGCGGTGGAAACCGTAGCTCCGGGAGCAGCAATTACATTACTCACATTAGAGTAAACGGATCATGTGTGGAAGGCTGTGGGCGGGGAGTTCAGCGGGGGGGCACGCCCCAGTTTCACAGATCGATTCGAAGCGTTTCGTTCGCTCAGAGAACAGAGATGGTTCTCATCTTTAAAGCTGCGAGGAAGAAAAGCACAGCGCTATTTAACAAAGCCTCCTTCAGGAGTCGAAGCTGCAGGCGGGAGTCAGGGAGGAAGAGGAGGGAGGGGAAACGAGCCAGTGAGAGGAACGTTTGTTAATCTTCCAGATTGTGGAGCAGAAATGTTTCATATTGAACACGTGTTCAATGCAAACGCTGAGATTTAATGAGAAACACTTTAACCACTAAATATTTACCAAGTTAGGATCATTCCTTCTACTAATGAGTCTTTGCTAATTACTTGAGGTAATGATACTTTTCCTCCAACGAGCTTCTGAGTGAAATATTCCAACAACTTTGTGAATCGCGGTGATGGTCTCTGACTCTCGGCGGGAGCGGGGATGACACACCAACTCGCTTAAAATTCATTATTCGCCGTTTCTCATAAAAACACACAAACTTTGATGATTGCGGAGTTTCGTTTTCCACCTCTGATTCCAGAATGCACCGACCCATCTGCTGCCTCAAATTATCTCCATCAGAACCGATCACAGGCGTCGCAGGTGCAGTCATTTCGGCGCACTTCACATTCCGCTTCATTAATTCTAAAAATCCCACAGAGTTCAGCAACATGCTTGTTATCTGTGGCACAAACAGAATGAAACAAAAACGCTTTCTGTCCTCCGGTGGTTTCAGCGGCTGCTTCGGGCTCCGCATCCACCGCAAACTTTCCTCATGAATTAGACATTAAACGCTGTAGCCGCCGTTCACGAGGAAGCCCTCGTGGAAATGGGCCTGTGACACGTTTCAGCCCGGCTGAAGCGGCTTAGACTGGTCAAATATTGGTGGCCTCAGAGCCCCGAGCTTTGCTCCAGCTAACGAGGCTGTGATGAGCATCTTAATACACGTTAATGAGGAACGACTGATGGCACGAGGCACATTTACACACAGTTCACAGAGAGCGGAGGAATTAGACAGACACCAACAGTGATAATGAACCCGGTCCAAACATCCAACCATCGGATGTAGATTCTGTTATCGTGGGCGGGGGGGGCTGATCAGGAAGAGGATGCTGAAATATGTATGGTTCGACCTTTGGTCTGCGACCTATGGAGAGGTCATGAATAATGGATGAGCTGCAGCTCCTATAGATTTTTATGTTTATCTGGATTTCTTTTCAAAGCAGCGTCATTTACTTCATCATCGTCGACGCAACGCTGAGCCCTGACTGTCTCAAATAAAGCTTGTTAGAATATGAATTGCTATAATGGCCTTGGGCCGATAAAGTCCATTAAAAGTCGCCGTGATTTTGAATAAGTGTCGTCTGCAGAGCCTTGATACTCAGAGCCATTAAAAGTTATTTAGTTCTGGGCTGTTTTAGAAATGAAGTTAACGGCCGCAGCTTCGTATCTGGGTGAAGACGGACGTTAACGGGCGACCGCAGTCACGAGCGTCGTCATCAATCTTCTGCGATTCAACCCGACAGCGTTTGTCCCAACACGAGACGAGAAGCGGCGTTCATTTGCATGTCATCGGGGCGCCGTGGTTAAAGAGGCGGTGACAGAGGCAGCTCGGAGCGTGGAGAGAAATGACCACTGGTCCCTCTCAGGGACAATGTCCTCGGAATCAAAACTAAAGGCTGGAGAGAGATGAACAAAAACACGACTGCTCAGAAACAACTGCAGGTGATAAAAGCTGGAGCGCCGATGAGAGCGTGGCTGTGTGGAAATCCTGAGGCCACCTCGCTCCCTCTCCTCCTCCATCATCCTCATCCCGGATCATATTTCTGGCACGGCGGCCACACTCTGAATTCTTAAGATAAGATGGCTGCGCTTAAAACTCATCACGTGGACGTCTCCACGACGATTCAGGGGCCTGATGATCCTTTCTTTTGGTTTCCGTGCAAACGTTGAGACGTGGTTTAAACAAACACGTTTCTTTATTCAGGGGGTCAGAGCAGTTAGTCTGAGGAGGAGCCAACGAGGAGCCGTAAATTCTCTCGACTCCACGATGCCTCCTCTTCAAATTGCAGGTCAAACGCTCCTCGAGGAGCAGAATCCATTAATAGTGATGTTTTATACAAGAGGCTGCAGGAAAAAAAAAACACACGCAGCAGTTCAGGGAGAAGAGTCTCGATAAGTTCAACCACCAGCACAAAGGAAGGAAACAAATAACGAATGTTTGTGGAGACGAAAAAAAGACGTTTCAGCCAAAGGCTGAGGTTTGTGTGATTGGGTTAATTAAACTGTGACTGACCTGAAATTATTATTCACTCATCATTCACAACAGCCATGCGCTCCTCCTCTGGAGTGTGTGTGTGTGTGTGTGTGTGTGTGTGTGTGTGTTCTGCACTGCAAGGACGCCCTGAGTCGAGGATGGGGAGAACAAAGCCGCACGGACCCTTTGAACATCTGAAATATTTCAGACGGCACTGATCAGATTAGGGATGAGAACCCATCTGGGTCATATAGATCCCGGATTGTAACCTCACACCAGATCAAAGCAACATGAGACGCACTTTGAACTTCACTCGGCGACGTCCCCGTGACCTTTGGATCACATTCTGAAATGCCCCATTGTTACTGAGCTCAGGCGACATGCTAATCAATGGCGTCCAATCAATGGACGGCTCCTGACGCCACCGACGAGTGAAATGTTGAAATAGACTTTTTCTTTAATCTTGCAGATCGCCGTTCGATCCATCTGTGGTTTCCATACTTCGCTAATCCTCAGTGAGAACATCACGCTTAGTATAATTATTATTATAATTCAACTCAAACGGCGACCATCTTCTGGAGTTCAGATATCACCGTGCATCTAAATGTTGTTGTTGTTGTTGTTGTTGTTGCTACGTGCTAATGAACTGGTTGACGGCTAAATAAGATGTGCCATGATCAACCAGTAATGAGATAATTACTGCATTTTACTGACAGAGCCTTGACCCAATTAACCATCCTGACAACACACACACACACACACATCAGATGGGGAGCTGTGTGTGTGTGGCTGATGAGCCTCTTATCACAACAGCACGCGTGTCCCAATCACACTGCAGATGAGTGACTGTCGCAGCAGGAAACCCAAACCACCGGCATGACCCCCCCCCCCCGGCCCCCCCCCCCCCCCCTCATAAAACAAGACAAACTGCGAGGGGGCAGTGAGAGGTAGAGCGTTGAACTTGACAACCTGCTGACCTTGTTTTTCTGAAACGCAAAGAGACGCTAATGGACACTCTCGTCCACTCTCGCTCAGGGACAGACGCAGGAGCAAAGCCGGAGTCTTCGCTATAATGACGCCCCCCAAGTGCTTTTAACCAGAATCCTGAGGGGCCTGCCCTGCCTCTGAAGGACCAGACCCCTGAGTGAATGGGGCTCACACACACACACACACACACACACACGGAATCAGACCAAGCAACAAGAGAGTCAGGGAAGGGGTGAATTCTGTTACTCTCAGTACTGCAGTAATTCACTTACGCCTCATGTTCAGTCTGATGTTACAGCGTCGTCTTGACTCATGTTTAACACGGGAAAAACAACAGCACCCAAAGAGCTGTCAGATCTGAGATGCTGAGGCCGGTTACACTGTACAACAATTACCACACACAAACAAGATGCAACCCCCCCCCACGTGTCAGCACATGACCAGTTTTCCGGTAACTACCGTCACGTGCCCCAAGATTGTAATGAAATGAAACGTTTTAATCAGCTTGAGGCTGAGGAGAAATTGGTCTTAATCAATAAAGTGCCGGCTCATTACGTATGCATTACTGTATTCCACATTGATTAAAAGCTCCTGGTCAGGTGTGCCCCCCCCCCCCCGTGTCGTCAAAGTGCCATTAGTTATAATTATGAATCTGACTGTTCACATATCGATTCTCCTCTTAATTAAAGCCGTTATAAATCCCATACAGACACAGCTCCCCATTACATTTGGCACAGATATGGCTGATTGAACAGAACAAATCGACGTCGCCGTTGTCAGGGGCAACAGCTTCACGATTTGGCATGAGCAGCGGCGGAGGACCGACGAAAGCCTTGCATCACCCCGAGTCTGACACGTCACGTCTTCTTCTTCTCCGCAAAATAATGAGCACTGAAAAAAAACGTTCCAACTGAAAACTGTGAGAAATATCCGACGAGGTCAGACACCTTTGTTTTCACCAGAATCCGAATGCGTCAGCCTGTCGCTAACTGACACGTTAGCTTGGCGCACTGGAGGTATATTTTTGTCCCAAAACAGGGAGGAGACAGAGGGACACTCTTTAGAAGTTTACAATGGGAATATTTTGCAGTTTTATGCAAAACATTCATCCAACAAACCCAAAGTTAAACCACTTCCTCTGCAGTTCCTCGAGCTGACAGCTTCATTTGGCCATGGTGGAGCCCCACTGCGTCTGTTTACCCAGCAGCCTCGGGACTATTAAAAGCACATCCCCACTGTGTTCAAATGGCAGTGGACAGTCCCCCAGATCTCTCAGGCTGAACTGTTCACCAACACGCACACGTTTTATTATCTGCATTTCAGATGTCTCCTTATCGCACTGCCAGCAGCGTATGCCCCCCGCCCCCCCGCCCCCCCAGCAGGGTAATTCCCCATTTAAAGACCAATGTCCAGCTCATTAGAGAAAGGGAAAGAGTTTTCACAGCGTTTCTGTTAAAAATAAAAGTTGTGACTCCTTTCAAATGGAGATCAGGACGAGCTGCACACACCTTTTATAACGTCAAGCTTTTGGGACTTGAATCAAATGAAAGCAAGATGTGAGTTTTCTGTGGCCTGTAACCCGAAAAACTCAAGTGACACTCAACCTGCGAAACAGTGCACATTCTTAACGCTTTGGAAGAACTTTCTGATCTAGCTCAAGGACTTTACTTTGCATAAACGTTCCACAGAATTTCCCGGTCAGAAAGGGGTCAACGTTTAGTTTTATTCTGGAGAAGCCATTCCTTTTTATTGTTCATGCTGAGCAGTAAATCCCTCTTCAACCATTCAGCAGGTTCAGCCTCACTGAAGCCCCAGACCACGCTGTGCCAAAATATTTTTCTGGGTAGCCTCCCAGTTTGTTCTGGAGGCTCCAACCATCAGATCCTGCTCAGGAAAGACACAAAAAAAAAACCCAGATCGGACACAGAGAAGTGCTCGGAAGATCTGAGAGGAGCCACCACACCCAGATTTTCAGATTTTACACTTAAAATGAATTAATTATTGAATTATTGTTGCAACAAATCAATCAATCGATGAACTGGGACAATTCCAGCTCCATGATTCAAAGCAGCATGAGACCGTTATCGGTCTGTTTCGTTCTGGCTGACGAGAATCCGCCCCTCTGCTGATGCAAGTTGGACAAATAGGTATTGAATAAAACGTCCCCTGGGTCCAGGCAACACTTTTGTGTTGTGTAACCGTGTCTCCCTCCCTCTCCGGTCTGTCTCTTTGTACTTCGTCTTTGTCTGCGATGTGAATGTCCAGAAAGGGCGAAAGGACCTTGGGCTGTGTGAACACTCTGAGTCGTCTCTCAACGAAAACACAAGAAATCAGGCTCGGATTCATTCTGCTGCTAAACTGCATCAATAAGCTTCATTAATACATTCGCCCCAGCAGACATCAGCATGGTTCACCTATGCTCCGACCTGACTGAACTTTATAGAAATCAATCTATTTGTTTTTTTCAGTTGTGAAGTAGGTGTCTGCTAAAATGCATGAACCACAACTATTTTATTATTTTACAAATGTGCTGTGAAAGTTGCTCTGTTAATGTTTTGCTTTGCACGCTAGCACTATGGTCCATAAAGTCATTACCCTCCACGCAGTTTCACGTGCACTTGTGGCGTGCAGTGCAATCGTTTGGAGTCCTTTGAGTGATTTTAATACTCCACAGCTGTCTGAGAATCCATGTTACAAATGCAAATACACTTTAGAGCAATCTTTGCTTCTGGATGAATTTCAGACGCTGACGACAGCCGGAGGACAACGAGCACAGCTTGGAATTTCCCCATTTTCCAAACAATCAGGACGAGGCTGAATGGCTGACTCCTCTCAGGCAGGATGTGATGGCAGCTCTGCCTCAGTGACCCTACGGTCGCCGGGGGACAGTTTGAGCTGATGCTGGGAAGCGCGTGTGATTAGCCACCGGGTTTGGTTTCAAATGAAAACAAGCCGAAACAGCGTCTGATGGATAAAGTGAGTACAAGTGTTCATGGAGGCACCAAACGTCCTTTATCTCCACTGTTTATCCCCTCCACCTACGACACAGTCCCTCATCTCCTGCCTCAGGGACCACCAGCCGCTCACAGATGTGAGATTCTAGCATTTCTATTTTGTTTCCTTTCCTTGAGACTCTCATTCTGTCACCTGCCACCAGCCGGACGCTGTGCACGTGCACGGCGGAGCCAGCAGCGTCCACTCCAAATCCTCCACAACAAATACAGCGTGCCAATAAGTCCACAGATGAATGAACCGGTAAAAACTAACAGCAGTGACAGCAGCACCCAGTGAGTGACTTCACACTGCCGAACACATCATCATACTCACAGACAAGGGAAAGAACTGCTCACTCCTCGGATTCTCTGTGTTTTACTGCCCTCCGTTGTCAAGGGTCGATATAAGTACTTCTTCAGACACAGTATTTTTCTTATACTCTCAGCAAATCTAGTTTAAATAAGCCACATCAGGGAAAGACCTTGGGATTCGTCATGCTATGGTATCACAAGCAATATGTTGTACAATAAGTAATACATTAATGTGGCTATTTTGGGTATGAAAACTGCAGTAATGGAGCTTGACGTCTACCCTGGTTGTG
This sequence comes from Pseudorhombus dupliciocellatus, assembly GCA_016785235.1. Taxonomy (NCBI): domain Eukaryota; kingdom Metazoa; phylum Chordata; class Actinopteri; order Pleuronectiformes; family Paralichthyidae; genus Pseudorhombus; species Pseudorhombus dupliciocellatus. The sequence goes on along the minus strand of JAFBJW010000476.1, from coordinate 149,352 downwards.
AAGTTGGCTCTGGTGGGAGCAGAGAAATCACTGGAAAGGCTGAATGAGGTCGATGCTCCCCGGCTGCAACTAAACGATTCTCCAACCGATCACAGGGGTGTTCCCCGACCGTGCCGATTATCATCCCAGATAAACCTGACGAGTGGGGGGTTCACAACATAATCTCTATGCTGCAGATTATCGTGGAATTGGCTGCAGCAGAAACCAGCGAAGCCGAGATCGAGAGATTTCACAGTTTTCTACCAAGTGTGTGTTCTGGCGATGATTAGAGTTTAAAATCATCTAGTGTGCTGTATTGTCATTTTAGTTCATGCTAGATCACTTAATCACTACTAGTGGTACTTACCATCAACTCTGTGAGCATGAGCCGAATGAAAGCCTCCCGCTGTGAGCTGCATGCAGATGGTGCTCAGGTGCTGAAGCTGCAGACGGAGACGGACCTTTCATTTGACCTGGATGAAACATTGATGGCCTGTGATAATAGAGAAAAGAGCAGGAATGTCTATGTCACGGCACAACGAACGAGGTCGAACTTTAAGGAATGGAATTTATTTATTTATGTTTTTCCCATGGCCTGAGACTAGCCATAAAATGTCCTTTCAGAAACGAAATGTTAATCGATTTCGACGCCTCTGTGTGTTATGTTCTCTCTTTAACCCTTCACTGACGCGCGGGGTTGTAAAAGCGCACGCCGTGGCCGCACTAAAAGTTAACCTTCAAATCTAATTAAAACTCCAGACGAGGAGGAGAAAGAGGAAACGCTTCCCTCTTGACTGATGCATGATTAGTTGCCAGCAAATTAGTGGAGTGAACCGGACTGAGACACATTTATTTTGCTTGTCAAGACGCTCGGATATCGAATCTGACAGGTTCGCAGCAGAGGCAGAAAAAAACACTGGAGTTGTGCATATATGAATAATCTGCAAGCAAATGAGGTTTTAAGAATTTCGCAGGTCAGTAGTTTGGGGTCGTTACATGTCCCAGCTTTCAGTTTCCCAGATAACACGGTTCGGGAGAAACAGGATTGCAACTGAGATGTTTTTGTTAATAAAAACCACACATCAAACTTCCCTCTGGGGACTCACAGGTGGATGTTGCTGTAAGGAGCATGGTTACACTGACACCTGGTGGAGAGGAGGAGGCTCTGCTGATGATGAGGACTTAATAATTCCATAACCTAAGCTGGTTTTCTCTGCTGAAGGTTGCACAGCCCTGTGATGAGCGGAGGACGGTAACCAGAGGGTTAAAGATGTAAAGATGTCAAGCAGACGGGAAATCTCTTGAGTCCAAAGAGACAAAGTGGACAGGTAATGAATCCAAGGTTTATTATCCTGGTTCATCTGCAAGGACATTTAGTCAAATCTGCTCCTGACAAAAAAGGGGCAAGAAATAAATCCTCACTGTCGATTATGCTGCAACTAACTGCCTAACCAGTACAAAAATATGTGGTCAAATCTCTCAGAATGGTCTTTCGAGTCTAACATCAACACTGAACTGTAGCAAAATAGAAAAAAGAGGAATAAAACCTCTAATACTAAAAACAGATGAGATAAAAAAAAAGCACGTTTCCCTCTGATCCAAAGTTCTCAAGGTGCCTTTAGACCTCCCTCGTTAGAGAGAGGGTGTCATCTAAAAACAGAATGGCAAGAGTTTATGTTTACAACCCTCCTACATGATTTGTCTTTTCTAACTAAGTTATGTCAAGTAACAACGTCCACCTCAGGAACTTCAGTCTCTGTCCTTCATCGCATCTTCAAAACCTTCATCTCATGTAACACTGTAACACACTTTTTCAAGTCAACAACCCCCCCCCCCCACCCCCACCCATCAGACCCCGCCCTGCAGCACCGTGGTTCGTCTGTGGAGCTCGTTGAGGACGACGTCGCTGTTGGAGCCGTCGGATATTCCACTGTCTACGAACACAGACCCTGGGGAGGGAGGAGGGGAGGAGGGGGGGCGGTGAGTCTTATTCTTCCACGTATTTGAGCACGTGCAGCTTTGACGGAGTAACCCTACCGCTGCTGTTGGTGGCGTCACTGAGGACAGACGAGCTCCGTGAGGTCGAGAGAGGAACCGAGGTGAGGGCCGTGGCCATCGACACGTTCCGGTTGTTCTGCGTAGCCGTGCGGCTCCAGTCTGTGGAACAAGTACACGTGATTACGCAGGTTCTAAAGTTACTGGAGAACATTCGCTGAGCTAATGTGCTGATGATAAAGAAAACACTCAGCGTCCCACCAGAGTTCTCCGCCAATCGCAGCCTCCCGCAGCCTCCCGCAGCAGAGATACGTCCGCCACTGTCTGCGGACGTTCTCCTTCACAGCGCAGTGGAACACAAAGATAAAGAAACCTGCACAGGACACGAATAAAAAAGGTTTGGTATCAACGTCTGAAACTTTAAATAAAGGCTAAAGTTCCTTTCCCGATGGCCTTGCCTTGCAGAGAGTTCAATATGGAGAAGAGGTAAACAAAGGGCAGGTAGAGCTGCCCCCAGGCGAACAGAGCGAAGCCCCAGGTGAGGCCGAGCAGAACGATGAGGCCGGTGACGCTGCGCATGTCTGTCAGCGCCCCTCTGTTCGCAGACTGGTTCTGAGGGTTCTGCTTCTTGATCCGGGACAGCTGGACCATGACCACGATGAAGACCAGCAGGCACGCGGCGAAGATGACGAGGAAGTACGCCACCACGCCCACGTAGAAGGCGATGTCGTTACGCAGCCAACAGCTGCAGGCGGGACGGAAGCAGAAATGGTTGGGACAGCCTGACTGCGTCCATCTTAACTAGTGCTTAAGGTAATTAAGATTTAAAAGGAACTAACAAGTCGTCTGTGGTTCCGTCTCTGAATCTTCCGTATGTAACCAGGCCGTAGTTGTCTTTGTCCACTGATATTATAATGATCACCACGATGAGAGGAACCCCTGCAACACCCCAACATCCATAAAACAGTTTGAACCATGCCCGTACATCCAAGTATTAATATTCTGGATCTAAGGTTCGGTGCGTACCCCAGCCGATCAGTGAGAACTTGAGCATGTACTTGCTCAGGTACGGCGTGAACACACGGACGATGCTCAGGTACATGTGCAGAGCCTCCAGCCCCGCCCAGGTGAACGACACCAGCAGGAAGTAGTGCAGGAAGAAGGCGGTGCTGATGCACAGCCCGACCGCCGGGTAGAGCGCCAGCCAGCCGTCCAATAGGAACACCAGGTTGAGGAAGAGGAGGGAAAAGCAGAGCTGCACCAGGATCTTGGCGGGAATGTCTCGCAGCAGCTTCCTGCAAAAACAGTTTCAGGAGAACGCTCAGAACAGGAATGAGGCTCTGTAGTTTTAATGCTGTTGTTTTTGTAAGAGAAAGATTCTTACGGAAACGAAAGGTACGTCAGTAAAGTGACAGAAAGAAAAATGGCAGAGATCCCGCAGCCGATGTAGGAGATGAACGTTAGAACTTGTGCGTGCTCGCGATCGATTAGTCCTTCTCTGGACAAGTCCTGCGTGGGGGACGGGACGCAGACACAGAAACAGTGGACACATGTTGGACACACGTCAATAATTAATCAAACCTAACAACCAGGTATGTTTTAAGAATCAAACGCTGACCAACAGTATCGCAAACGCTGTGAGATGATTGCAGCTGCAGACTGTTTCCTCCGCCGTGGCGTTGACGACAAAGCAGCCGGCAGAGCTCCAGCCTCCGTCACCACCTGAACCGAAAAACACACACAGGAATGTTCACGTGTGAGGCCACGAAACCACAAATGTCCAGTACTCACCATTCTGAGAGAAGTCCCAAAATACACAGGAGGCCACGAAGTTTCCCTGTGACCCAAAACACAATGTTGGAATCCTGAAATGTTTTGTGTGATGTGGTTGTGGAACAGAACTAAACCACTCACATGTGCAGGGTTGATGTTCTGGATGGTGAACTGAATGTCTTCCCTCAAGTTGCTTATTGACAAATTGGCCACACTGGAGCCCAGAACTGGACTGACGAGGGTCGAGTCTTTCAATGTGGAGTCCTGCAGGAGAGTACGGAACATCCACATGTCTTTATGCCTAAAAATAAAAGTTGGATCTGATGGAAGTGACAGAGGTGAAGTACTTTGAAGAAGGCGCTTTTGGTGTAGAAAGTGAACTGGACCCTGCTGGCCTGTTCCTGCTGCTCGGGACTGAGACCTGCAGTCAGGGTGGACGGCAGGAAAACAGAACCCAGAGCAGAACTGGACCTCTTAGACCTGGACCTTCTGAGGGCACGAAGCTGTCCAAAACAAAAGGTTAACAAAGGATAACTGCAATTATAAGATCACAGAAGATGATTGATGGTTTTTGTTGTGCCACCTGGACATTGTCCGTGTTAAAGATGTCCACAGATGTTGGAGGGAAGTTGGTTCCGTCCACCATCCTGACCGCAAGGACCAGGGACTCTGCCGAAAGGATCCCCCGGTCACCGCTGACGGCCAGCTTCAGACCCACAGTGTCCACGACTCGAATCAGCCTGTCAACACGGTGCATTCGTATAAAACGTCGTGGACATGCACGTCACCAAGGGCTCGCTGTGATCTTTACCTGTTCGCCGACCTGGAGAGGGCACCAGCGTCGCCCTCCATCAAGTTGCTGACAATGTCGATGGCTTTTTGTCCCACAGACTCAGAGACAGAGGGGCCGTCCAGCAGCTTCTCCAGCTGCCCCACCAGCTGCTCCACCTGCAACATCCACCTTAATGTGATCAACTCAAAAACCATGACGTAGAAGTCTGTTTAATACAATTCAATTCAACAAAAACAAAACAATGCTAACATCGGCAGTTTCACCTGAAGGGAGCTGAGGCTGGACGCATCCTGAGTTTGATTCAGCAGCTCGTTCGCCTGCTCCTGCTTTGCCTCCTGGCTCAAAGTAGTAGCAATGCTAGCTGTAGTAGTGGTAACTGAAGGCGTAGCAGTAGCAATGCTAGCTGGAGCAGTAGTAATAGACATTTTAGCAGTAGTAATAGACATTTTAGCAGTAGTAATTGAACTTGTAGCAGTAGTAGTTTGAGCTGCCGGAGGAGTGGTTGTGGTTGAAGTTGTGTCTAAACTCTCTGTGGAGGCGATGATTGCTCTAGTTGAAGTTGTCTTTTGCATTGCTGTGCTGGGAGCAGTGGTTACACTGCTTGTCGTCGAGCTACGGCTGTAGCTTGTTCCCATGGTAGCGTTGTGAGCGACAGTTGCATCGATGCTGTTGCCACCTGTCGTGGAGTTTGTGTAATTCCTTCCAGATGACGTGACGCTTTGGGTCACACTCGATGTTGTTGTTTGGCTTTTCAGTGGAGATGCTGCTGTTGTCGTGCTGTTGTCTTTCACGTGTCCTGCTGTTGTTGTCACGTTGTTTAGGGTTTTGTCAGCCTGTGAAGTTGTGTGAGTCACGTTTGTGTTCTGTGGTGTTTCCGTGAAGAGTGCAACAGTGACGTTGAGAGAAGCCGCAGTAGTTGTATAATTCTCTGTTGTTGTGTACTTGTTTGTAGTGACATTGTGTACTGTTGTGTAATTTGGAGCACTTGTAAATGTACTCAATGTTGTATTGCTTGTTGGAATGTGTAAGTTCCTACGGTCAACTGTAGTTACATTATGCTCTGTCGTGTGATTGATGGAGGCTGTGGTAGTATGTGTTGTGTAATTTGAGGGTACTGCTGTGTGACTGTTGGAGGCTGTTGTGTGATTGTTGGATGCTGCGGTTGTATGTGTTGTATAATTTTCTAATGCAGTTGTAACATTGTATTCTGTTGTGTTATGAACAGAGGCTGTTGTGTGATTGTTGGGGGCTGTGGTTGTATGTGTTGTATAATTTTGTGATGCAGTTGTAACATTGTATTCTGTTGTGTAATTGTTGGAGGCTGTTGTGTAATTGTTAGAGGATGTGGTGTGATTGTTAGGGGCTGTTGTGTAATTGTTAGAGGCTGTTGTGCGATTGTTGGAGGCTGTTGTGTGATTGTTAGAGGCTGTTGTGTCATTGTTGGATGCTGTTGTGTGATTGTTGGAGGCTGTTGTGTAATTGTTAGAGGCTGTTGTGTAATTGTTAGAGGCTGTTGTGTGATTGTTGGAGGCTGTTGTGTGATTGTTGGAGGATGTTGTGTAATTGTTAGAGGCTGTTGTGTAATTGTTGGATGCTGTTGTTTGATTGTTGGAGGCTGTTGTGTAATTGTTAGAGGCTGTTGTTTGATTATTGGAGGCTGTTGTTTGATTGTTGGAGGCTGTTGTGTAATTGTTAGAGGCTGTTGTGTAATTGTTAGAGGCTGTTGTGTAATTGTTGGATGCTGTTGTTTGATTATTGGAGGCTGTTGTGTAATTGTTAGAGGATGTGGTGTGATTGTTAGGGGCTGTTGTGTAATTGTTAGAGGCTGTTGTGCGATTGTTGGAGGCTGTTGTGTGATTGTTGGAGGATGTTGTGTAATTGTTAGAGGCTGTTGTGCGATTGTTGGAGGCTGTTGTGTGATTGTTGGAGGATGTTGTGTAATTGTTAGAGGCTGTTGTGCGATTGTTGGAGGCTGTTGTGTGATTGTTGGAGGATGTTGTGTAATTGTTAGAGGCTGTTGTGCGATTGTTGGAGGCTGTTGTGTGATTGTTGGAGGATGTTGTGTAATTGTTAGAGGCTGTTGTGCGATTGTTGGAGGCTGTTGTGTGATTGTTGGAGG
>JAFBJW010000476.1:119364-141331 GCA_016785235.1 Pseudorhombus dupliciocellatus | reverse complement strand
ATTGTTGGATGCTGCTGTGTGATTGTTAGAGGCTGTTGTGTAATTGTCGGAGGCTGTTGTGTAATTGTTAGAGCCTGTTGTGTAATTGTTAGAGCCTGTTGTGTAATTGTTAGAGGCTGTGTTGTGATTGTTGGAGGCTGTTGTGTTATTGTTAGAGGCTGTTGTGTGATTGTTGGAGGCTGTTGTGTTATTGTTAGAGGCTGTTGTGTTATTGTTAGAGGCTGTTGTGTAATTGTTGGATGCTGCTGTGTGATTGTTAGAGGCTGTTGTGTAATTGTTGGATGCTGCTGTGTGATTGTTAGAGGCTGTTGTGTAATTGTCGGAGGCTGTTGTGTAATTGTTAGAGCCTGTTGTGTAATTGTTAGAGCCTGTTGTGTAATTGTTGGAGGCTGTGGTGTGATTGTTGGAAGCGGTTGTGTAATTGTTGGATGCTGTTGTGTGATTGTTGGAAGTTGTATTATTTATGTACTCAGTTGTTGAATATGTGCTGGTTGTTGTTTTTGTCACAGTAACTGTAGTGTTTCGTTGTGCAACTGCAGTTATGCTGATCGCTGTTGTGTTACTGGAAAGCCGTGTAAGTGTATCTCCTGTAGTCACATTGTACAGTGTTGTGTAATTGAGTTGTCCTGCAGTGGCTGTTATCTTGTGACGTGGACTTAGTGTAGTGCCATTGAAGAGTTGTGTGTTAACTGGAGAAGGTCTGACTGTTGTCATGTTGTAAGCTGTTGTGTTCCTCAGAGATGGTGTCGATCCATCTGCTGCAGCAACACTGTAGGGTGTTGTATCAGTTGACATAGATGTAAGTGGTGCGACCGTTGTTATGTTGTACACTGTGGACTGTGTAGACATATCTGTTGTAGTTGCATTGTACCCTGGTGTGTGATTGCTCATGGGTGCAGTGTCACTGGATGTTGTAATCCTTGTGTTATTTCGAAAAGATGTTATGTCTGGTCTGAGTGTTGTTGTGTTGTACACTGTTGTCAAAGGAGCCAGAGTAGTTGTTGCATGGTTTGCAGATGTTGTGGTGTTGCTTTGTGTTGAGTTGACAGTGGATATCGATTCTGTTGTGCTGTATTGTGTCGTGGTCGCCTGAAGCTCAGGCTGCGCTGGCGAGGTCGTCGTGTTGGGCTGAGCTGCTCCTTGCGTTGCAGTGGTGTGTTGCTCTGTTGTGGTCGTTGTGGTTGTTTGTTGGAAGTTGTCGGTGACGGAGGGAGCTGAGGCTTCGGGAACGCTGGCTGTCGTGGACGTCTGGGAAGCGCTTCGCGTGGTCGTGGAAGGTTCTGCAGGGCAGCTGTCTGTCAGAAGAACAGCGAGGGTCTCGTTCGCCTCGCTGTGAGGGAAGAGACAAACATGAAATTTTAAACTTTCAATATTTCTTTCAACATTTTGAGACAGACACACACGAGAATTTGAGTCGTCTACATCACATTCACCATTGGAGCAGAGAGGAGGGCCGGCAGGCATCAGAGGTGGGCTGGTCACTGGGCACCCAGGTCCGGTTAGACGCCAGCAGTGAGGAGACGTTGGAACCAGGAGAGCCACACATGACTGAGGACAGAGACGGACGACGTCACAACGGAGAATCCACCAATGGGAGGAGCGTGCGGACTCACCCGTGCGTGCGAGCGGCTTTTCATTTGTGATGTCACTGTTGTTGTCGATGAATCGCTGCACGGCATTTCTCAGGAGGCAGCCATCGACCAGTCCAGACATCTCCAGTATCACCATGCAGCTGGTCAAACTGGCGAACAGCAGGATGCCGTTACAACGTCAACGTCTTCAAAAATACTGTGATCTGTACTGCATCTTTTTTACTTGTAGTTCTGAATATATACGAATTTGAATCAAGATTTCAAAACATGTGAATCGCCCACCTGTCTGGGGGCCCCTGGCATTCCACTTGAGTATGCTAGGATAAAGAAAAGGTTCAGGTAAACATGACATTTCAATGCATATATAAATATCATCTAGAGTAAAACTTACCTTGTAGTGAATCCAAATCAAGTCACAGTTCCTACAAACAAGGAAGCATCATTGTCTCTTACACGCTGGGTATTTACTTTTACTATGATGGTTTAGACCTTCGGCATTGATTTAAAGTCGACTCACCCTGACACTGTTTGATTACAAACGATACGTCTCAGCAGCTGTCAGATGAAATGTAGATGGTCAGTACACACAGAGCAGCTTTACAGAACGGATGTTCAGTCATAACGCGTTGTACTCACCAAATTCTTTATGCGGTCAACATTAACATGGCGTCCATTGATGTCAATTCTCACGGCGAAAAACTTGCCTAAAAAAGAAAACGCAGCTGGGTTGGTCACGTGTGCATGTAAACACGTGCAGGTAGAATGTTCTGGTTGTTTTCTCACTGGAGGAGTTGCAGAAGGCGGAGCAGTCACAGAAGCGAGACGTTGGCCCTGAGACACAGACAGACACGGTTGCAGGGGCGGAGCATTGACAGCGTGTCGGTGGCGTCCATACTCACTGCTGCAGGAGGACGGTGTGGGTGGTGGAGCCGGGTCGCTGGAGCTCAGCTGTAGGCGAGAGCTGACGGAGGTGAAGGATGATGAGTGTGGCACACACACACACACACACACACACACACACACACTCGTGCAAATGTGCTGTTCACCATTTGAACTGGTGCTGTGTGTTGGACTGGCAGACGTCATCCAGGGAGGACATGAAGGTGCACCTCACAAACTGTCCACCAGGGGACTGCAGGTCCTCGCACAGGTTTCGACCTGATGGTGACAAAATCATCAGGATGGTCAAAGGTGTCCGAGCGTGTGTGTGTGTTTCACTGAGAACTGAGGGTCGTTCTGTGCTGTGATGGATGGGGACTGATGGCTGCTCACCCACTCTCTCCACCTCTAGAGTGATACTCGCTTGGTTGCTTCCAGTTTGCTGCAGTGCAGAAACTCCTGCGAGCTGCAGCTCACACGCTGAGACGGCGTGTCTGAGCGTCAGCAGGGCGCCGCACGTCACTTTTCTGGAAACGAGAAGTTCACCCCACATGTGAGGAGAGGAAACCTGAAGTACACGAATGCAGCAAATACACCTGGTGACATGATTCACCTGCCCGTTAGTTCACCGCAGTAAACCTCAACCACCTGAGGAGAGAGAGAGAGAGAGAGAGAGAGAGAGAGAGAGGACATGCTCTTGTCAGGTACAAGTTTTATTCTGAAAAGTGGAACGATGCTTCCTGTTTTTAGGAAACACTCACCTGAACATTTGTTCCTCCTTGACAGAAAATATGTGGCGCATTCCGTCTGCAGCCAAAAGTGTCAGTCAGCTGAGACACACACACACACACACACACACACACACACAAATCTGGATTCAAGGTTTTTTAATTTCACTGCTACACAACTATGAACTGTTGCCAGGCAATGTTTTTTTTTTATTAATTTCAGGTGAGTCACGGGGTTGGAATGTTATTCTGCTGCTGCTCCTCCTAAAATCAAATCCTGTGCCTGAAAGACTTGTTTGTGACCACGTGAAAAAAAGACAGGGTGGAGACGTGAAGAAACAACAAAGGGGAGGAGAGAAAGATCTCACTCTCACCAGCTTTGTCACGGTCCTGTTGATTTCACTGGCTCCTCTGATCCCAACACTTAGCACCATCCAGAAATAAGCATCTGCAGGAGGAACAGAAGCTGTATGCACCCAGATATATATTTATATATAAACAGAAATATATCAAGTGAATACTTCTTGCCTGTGTCGGAACAGAGCTGGCTGATGTTACAGTTCACTGGAGCTGAACCGAAGAAAAAAAACATTGAATTGTTGTTCATTCTTAATGTTGTGTCAGAAATGAAGCCACGTCCTAAAGTTTAATAATGAAGTAATATATATATATATAAAAACCCAACTGACTGCATCACTCACCGGTGGTTGGGCTGCTCAGGTCAGTGGGTGGAGTCACAGTTCCTGAGGTCGTCTCAGCTGACGGCACTGCAGGCAAAAGATGCACGTGGAGTAAGAACGAGGATGAATCCTTTCTGGCGGAGAAGTTTTCGTGAAGTGAATCTCACCAGGTGGAGTCGAGAACAAGCGCTTGAACGCAGTCGTAGTAGCTGGAACCACAAATGTTGTTAAACTGTCGCGCTGCTTCAAAAGTCATCATCATGCCGAGCTCGAGATTTAAGATTTATAGACAATGCACATGTTAAGACACACACAACATGCATGTGAGTGTGCAAGTCACCTGAGGATAAACCATCGGTATCACTTCTGCGAGCACGACGCCTCCACATTCTGTGGTCTACAGGAAACATAGAAGCAGGCAGCATTCAACTACTAACATGCTCTAAACAGACATGCACGTGCTCATGCATGTGAGAGACAGTGTGACATAATTGACATGCTTGAAAAAGATGCTCATGCAAAAACGTCCGAGGGAAAGTGGGCGTTCTCCTGCTCCAGAGGACGTCATGCACGTGTGTCTCACCACACGGGAGGTCCGGGTCCGTCGCTCTGGCCTTGGCACTGGTCACGCCCCAGTAGCGAGCGTCCCAGCCGATGACGGTGCCGTCCTCGCAGAAGCGGTGGTCGTCCAGGTCGGCCCAGATCCGGAACATGTAGAGCTCCACCTGTCCCAGCCGGGCCGCCCAGGATCTGTCCCTGGGACGACAGCCCAGCCACAGGGAGCCGGAGGGGGGGATGGCCTGACCGATGACCGTCCTCTCGGCCACCATTCGTCCATCGACCTGGAACATTCACGCAGATGTGGTGTCACGAATAAGACGTCCATCAGGAAGTTATTTGAATAATATTTTATGACTCCAACACTTTGCATACTGGTACACAGCAGACGGTACCTCCAGGCTGAAGGAGTTGCGCAGTACTTCCCTCCTGAGACACATCCTGTGCCAGCGCATCAGGGTCAGCTTGACAGGAAATCGGTGCCGCACCCGGAGCAGCCACCCATACAGCGCCCCGTCGTCCCCCTCCAGCCCCAGCTCGGGCCTGGGGGCGTACACCGAGCTGTAGGAGAAGGCCACCCAGGGCCCAGGCGCCAAGACACGGACGTCCACACACACGGTCATCTGAAAGAGCAGAGGCATGGCGGTCCGGTCCTGCAGGGTCCAGTGGTCCTCGCAGCCATTTAGCACCGCCTTGGTGTCTCTCAGGAAATAGCCAAGTGCTGCTGAAGGGAGAGAGATGAAGCTGTGAAGGTTCCGTTGGACCGCAGGTGGTCTCAGAGGAGACGTACCTTCGGGCGGAGCTGCTGCCAGCAGCAAAACCCAGACGAGTAGAAGGTGGCGTTTCCATCTCCCCTGCTCTTCGGAGCTGTACATCCTGCTGAAGACACAAAGGGACCATGAAATGAATTCAGCCAGGTGGGACGAGGTTGTTCCTCTTTCTGTCACAGCTCTTCCAAATATTTAAATTTATGTCCAGCACTGTTTTGGTTACCAGCAAATTGAACTGGGTGTTTAGCAGCTTCCTCCTCCCGTGTTCCTGTTCCCGTCTTTGCACGCAGCTGATGTTATTCTAGCTATTATCACTGAGGTTATTCCTCTGCAGGGATTTCGCAGAAATCTTGCTTCAGAGCTGGTAAACTAAAACGATCTAATTTTAGCGGAGGCTTTGTCTGCGGCGGGGACGGGCTGCAGGGCAGGGCTGGACGCCGCAGGTTGGATTACAGCTCGCTAAATTCACACCTCTATAAGTTACAGCTTATTGTTCTGTTGATACACTTCAGTTTACACCCACGGCGTTTTGACATAATACAGAATAACGTAAAATGCTTTGTCACGTCGAGGCTAGAAAAACAGGAACAGCGTCAGTTTGAAATGATGAAATCTGCATTATAACATTGTACTTTTCTATTTAATAACATATTAAGAAATTAGAATATGATTCCCTCAACACATTTTAAATGTGAATGAGTGCAGTACATTTACATGTCAAGGTCTTTCAGTTCAGGTGTAACAGCAGTCAGTGGGTTAATTCATTCTTCAAATGATTTCACTGTTGGTTCAAGCGCTCTGTTCTCTGTCCTTTGATCTTAGCTTCCGCGCTATGTGTTAATTAAAGTAAATTTCCAAACCATTAAGGGAATATGTGCGTATACGTCTGGATGTTACTGCAGTGAAGAAATGTGTCACTTATTTCATTTCACGTTTGACTGAAAGATTTCATGCAAACGAATTGAGAGTGTGAGTCAGACATGATCGTTACATATGATCGTCACGTCAAAGCGTCAAGGCAGAGCTTCACCTCTGCTCCCACACTCGGTCTTTGAAGTCTAAACAAAGGCTGAAAAGCAAACAGCGTGGACACATTTCTTGATTTTTTTCATTGTCTTTGCTGCAGAGCCAGCTCTTCACCATGGTCACACGAGCACAGACGCAGCCCTGCTTGTGTTTAACGTGCGTCCTAAAGATGAAAAACGATACTTCACAATTACTCCCTTTTATGAACAAGTGCAGAGTGAAGTTAGAAAACTTTAACCCTGGGAACCAGGTCTTCACATGTCTTACCTGCTGTCGCTCATCCTGTGAGTGTGTTTATGTGTGTGATAAACATGGAGGACATGTCGTCACTCGTTGCTCTGGACCCTCCATCGCTCCTCCGTCCTCTCCTCCATCCTCCGTTAATGAGTCCACAACTCTTCCTCTCCTTGTGGTCTTTCCTGGTGATGCTTCCTCTTCCCTTCGTCCCTTGTCTCTGTCCTCACCTGCCCCTCGCCGTCCCCCCTGTGTCCACCTGCTTGTTACATAAAAGCATGGCCGTCTGTGGCGTGTGGAATCCCAGGCAGGAAATCAAGATTTCTGAAATGTTGGTGCTCAAGGGAGACGGCAGACAGAATAATGACACTCCTCCAGACGAGAGGGAGGGACTGGAGGGCGGCTGCTGGTTCTACAGGATACAGAGTCAGACAGATCCCGGACAGAGGATTACAGCCTTTATCTGGTTTGTGTGTGTGTGTGTGTGTGTGTGTGTGTGTGTGTGTGGGAGAGAGAGAGAGAAGAGAAAGGGAACAGAACATGGTGATGGAGATGAGCAGCAGATTGCAAAACACAACAAAGAAAAACAGCACAGCATAGAATGATGAATTCAATGTGGACAAACAGGCCCAACGCCCTCTGCTTCTTGGTGTGTGTCACACATTCCCTCTCACACACACACACGCAGGTAGCCAGGCTGTGAATCTGAGGAATGGAACCTGACGTAAAATGAAACCTCAGGAGAGAGAGCCGCCTCAGGGCGACTCCTCGAACCAGAGCGTGTCAGTGTTTACCCGGTCTAATAAAGAGGACTTCTTTCATAGACAGCGTCTGTGGTAAGAGGCTGCCTCGAGGAGTCAGAGCGTCTTGTGGCCACTGGGGGGCGATGGAGGCTACGGTGGCTCCTGTATTTTCCACTGGGGCTCAAGTATCAGCCTTTGTTCGTCTTTACTGAGCTATAACAAAACAGTATCACATCAGCCGACGCGGCACAGACCTCACACACACACACACACACAGGAGGTCATTTCTAGTCCCATCATGCCTTGGTCCTATGAAGGAGATCTGCTGTGACAGTTGACGCGTCTGCTGTGTCCTGCACCCAGAGGACAACAGTGGACACAGCAGTGACACGTCAACGGGAGTGACAGCGTGTGGGAGGGAGGTTTCACAGCCTGCTCCGGCCTCAGGCGCAGTCTTTACTTGGCGACGGCGCCGAGAAGCCAAACACTTCCTCATTATTTTACTCACAGACAGCTTGCATTTGGTTTTTCGAGAAAGTTCTCGTTTCATAGATCAGCCCCTGTAATTCCTCCACCATGAAGCTCACGCACGTGCTCCGGCTGCGACGCCTGCACGGGGCCCAAACAATGCTTTCATTCAGCCGCGCGTCAGAGAGCTGCGTGGATCGACAATGGCGAGCGCGCCCACACACAGACCTTCAGCCACCGCGACGCATTCAGGGATGAAAAGGCAACAGGCGCCTTCGCTCCAGGGCGGCGACATTCACAGGAGGATGAAAGAGAGCGACTCCAGGAACTGAACTTCCAGGAAAACGTGGCACCGCGGACGCACCGATCAAACGCACAGCGGATGAAATAATTAAACCAGCGTGTTCAAAGCATCACAGCCGCAGACCAAGTTTCCTCCATTTGATTTTATTTGTCCAGAAGTAGAAATACTGCAGGTATACACATGGTTGCCTCATGTCGTCGTAGCTGGAGTTGAGCGACTTGATAATGGGACAGAAAGCAGGAGCCAAACGATGTGATTCAAAGCAAAGGTTTGGAGACAACACTCTCTCGGTCGCAGGGTCGCGTCCAGGCGCCTGACCTCCGCCCGTCCCCCACGCCTGATTGGCTACTTAAGGAATCAAGCCTCATTAACATGCCGTGCGGCGCGAGCACGGATGCACCGCGCTGTCCGTTGTGTGACTTGCCTCCTACTCTCCTCCACTCCTCTCTCGCCCCACCTCCTCCCTCTCTTCAATCTTCTCTGCGGCGTGCACGGCGGCTACTACAATCAGCCGCTCGCCAGTCACCATGGCAACCAGGGGCCCGTGAGAACAACACAGCACCTAGTGGTCAGACTGTGGTGATCTGGTCGACCACTCGCGTGCTGTCGTTCATCTCGACGCACTCCACCTCCTGTCTGGGCCCCTCCCCTCCAGGCCCGTGGCCCTGGCTCTTGGAGGGGGGCAGGAAGGTGAGGAGGGTGGGCAGGAACGCCAGCGTGTGCAGCGCCGAGCACCCGGCCGTGAGGGTGAAGCAGCGGAACAGTGTGTGTGTGAGGTTGGAGCGCACGGAGCCGACGGGCACCAGCGCGGCGCTGTAGCAGATGAGCGTCTGCAGGGAGGGAACCCCGTGTCTCTCCAGCGCCACTCTCACCCAGCGAGTCCTGCTCTCGCCCCGCCCCGAGGCAAAGCCACAGAGGAGGGGGCCGCTGCAGTCCGCCGAGTGCCCCAACGCCGAGATCAGACACAGCACGGACATGCAGTCCAGCTCCACGCCCCACAAGGTCATGAAGCCCAGCACCCCGAACTGCACGGAGAGTAGGGTGAGGCCGAGCCAGACGGAGACCAGCGGCTCCACGACGGCCAGCGAGGACAGGCCCAGCAGGAAGAGCACGGCCAGCAGTGAGTGTCTGAGGGGGGAGCTCACCGCGGCGGCGTAGCGGTCCAGGTAGACGAAGGAGGGGTTGAAGATGAGGAAGCGAACGCGCGACGTCAGCGACAGGCGCCGCAGTGTGTCCAGCAGCACCGACATCTCCTCGCGCTTGTTCTCCGTCGTCTTGGCCACCAGGAAGATCCTGGACGCCGCCACGTCCGGCTCCTCGCCCTGACCGCGCTCGGCGAAGATGATGTCGTCCGCAAAGTGGGCGAACTGCGGCTCGTGGAGGAAGGCGTGGCGCAGCGTGCGGGTGAAGTTTTCCCGCGGCTGGCTGGTGGACTGGTTGCGGTCGGACAGGTAGTTCAGGTAGGCCTCCAGCCAGCTGATCCTCTGGAAGCCTTTGGCGTACTCCAGCAGGTCCCGCTGCACCGACACGTTCCAGTAGGGGGCGCTTTCATAGATATAAAATCCAATGACGGGGGAGTACGAGCTGAAGTATCGCTGCTGGGCACGGGTGTACAACACTGTGGTTGTATCCATGGCAACCAGCGCACTGGGGTCAGAACCCTGCGTCACCTGTGGAGGACAGAAACGATTAGTGACAGAGTGGGCGGGGCTTTGTAATGTGTGTGTGTGCGAGCGCTTCACCTGCAGGAAGCCCATCAACCCAAAGGAGATGTAAACCAGGTAGAGCAGAACCACAAAGGGTTTGACGTAAGTGTTTGTGATCCAGTCTCCATAGCAACGCCTCACACACCCCAGCAAAAGGTGAGAGTCCTGAGGATGGGGGTCGGCGCTGACCGTGGACTGCGTGTGAGGGGTGTGAGCGTGCGGGTGCGCGTGCGTGGCGTTCTCCACGTGGTGTTCCTGTCCGTGCAAGTTGTGGCTGTTCCCAGTGTGAGGGTGTGTGCGTGCGTGCGTGTGCGTCAGGTTGGGATTGGGCAGCGGAGCGTGACTGTGCGCGACGCCATGCGGCGCGGCCGTGGTTTGGGTCTCGTCCTGGTAGCGCGTGTACATCAGACACCGGTACCAGGCCGGCTTCGAGTCCAGCCGGTCCGGTTTGGGGACTCTGCGGCAGAAGCAGCCGTGTCGGTATCCCGTCTCCAAGTAGCCGGTGAACACCAGGCAGGAGCTGTAGAAGGACAGCATGTACACGTAGCTGATGGTGACGGCTAAGGCGGCGGTGCGGCAGAAGAGTCGGACGGCCTCCATGTTGGTGAGCGGCGAGGCGGCCAGGCCCAGTGTCATCAGGTGGAGCATGGTGGACCCGGAGAAACGGAGCATGACGTCCTCGAAGACGCTCGCCACGCGCTCCTTCACGTGCTGGTCCTCCCGCGTTCGTCTCCATGACGACAGCATCTCGAAGGAGCCGAAGAGCCCGTGACCTGGCAAACAAAGAGGAATGGACGACGGTGGATTATGACAGATGTACCCAGACGAAATGACGTTTATGGACACAATCGATATTTTTTATAATGAGTGCTGATGGAATTAGAGTTAAAGAGATTATCAGCCCCGTTCAATCCATCACTGGAAGGGAGACGAGTGACAGACAGTCTGAAGCCGTCCGGGAGAGAGTCACCCGCTGATGTTAAATAGCCACGCCGTGAAAACTCAAAGGTCCATGACTTTGCAGTTTCTCTCAGAGCGAACGTGCACATGTGATTCTTTGAAGCTCACTGACTCCAGGGCCGGAGAAGAGCTACCCCAGCGTCCCACTTGTCCCTAAACTGAGCATTTCCTTAAAGAGGAGCTGCTAATCTGTCGCTAACCGATGCTAAGCTAACCTTGTTGCGTTGGCGGCGTTCTGCTGACTTGGAGGATTTATTTCCTCCATGCTGGGAACGTTTTGATGAGCGTGCAGGTTCACAGCTGCTCAGCAGGGAACATCTGGACACGTCCACATGCGTGTTCATATGCATGAAGCAGATGGATTTTAATGGTTGCCTCTTCGGCAGTTGCCATGGCACCCGTGAGCCACCAGGGACAAGTACCTTCCCGCCCCCTCCCCCTCCCCCTTCCTCCCGTCGTTGACCTCACCATGGCCAAACACTTAACACCTGAGGCGTGGGTGAGAAAGTCCGCACATCTCTGGCATGTGAGTGTGTGCATTGGGACGCCTGGGATTTTAAAACGATACCGGCCAACAGACACTTGACTGTACGTGGGCTCCCTGCAGCGTCTCGTACGTGGGAGGAGGAGGAGCTGTCGATCGATGCTCCACCACGTGAGGATCTGATGGAAGAACGCCATTATGGCTCCAGCCCGCTCTGGGCAGCATCACCAGCGCTGTGGCGACACGGCGAGCACGAGAGCAGCTGCTGATGCGTTCCGTAACGAGGTTATGACTGCCTGTTCTGGAACCAAATGACTCAGTCTGAACACACCTCCTCTCATCATTTGTTTCTTCTTCTCCTCAGCGATATTTCATCGAAGCCCCCCCCCCCGCTCTATTTTAAGCCAGTAACAGCAGCTTTCCTCCTCCACACTAATTATGGTATAGACGTGTAGTATTTATGCCTGTACTCTCACATGTCACATGTATTTTCACTTTACTCCTCGTTTGTTGATTTTTTATTTACGGCATCGTGACTTCTCGGGTCCGCTGCTCAAGTGCAGCTGGTGTGAAATAGAATCGTGGTTCTTGCTGTTGTGCGCTCACCCAGCATGACGAAGGGGATCCCCAGGTACGTGGAGTTGTAGGTGGCCCCCGTCAGGTTCAGGATCCCAGCGGCAGTGAGGCCCGACAGCGTGATCGACAGCAGAGCCAGGAGGCCCAGCCAGGGCTTGGACCGCACGCAGTCCCTCATGGAGCAGCAGAGGACGACCAACACGCCGCACGCCCCCAGGCTGACCAACAGGGGGCGATGTGCCAGCACGGAGGAGAACTGGAAGTCCGTCCTCAGAGAGGAGGACGTGGAAGGGTACAGGCCCAGCTTCGGGTGCAGCGCCGCGAAGTGCTGCAGCTCTGCACAGAAGGCCTTCTCCCACTGGCTCGCCACCCGGTCCATGAGGCCGCCACGGGCTTGGAGGTAGTAGGTGAGCTGCAGCGCCCGAGCAGAGCGCACGCCTTCTACTCGGGCCCCTGTCCCCAGGCCTCGCGCCGCCCCGCTGGGACCCCACCCCTGCACCCCGCCCAGCTGGTGACCGATGTACGCCTGGCGCCCGTCCGCCAGCTGCGTGATCGGGTACCGCAGGGCCGGGACGGAGGTGTTGGAGGAGCGCGCGGCCTGGATCTCCTCCATGGCGCGGATGATGTCATCGATGATGCAGACGTTCTTGTCGTCTGGGAGGCAGAGGTAGGAGAAGGAGTAGTTGAAGCTGTTGAGGCCCGAAGCCGGGACGGTCACCTGCATCTGGTAGATCCGCCTGTGGAGCTGCGAGCACGCACACACCCACACACACACACACACACACACACACACACACACACACACACACACACACCAGATCATCTGGACCAAGTGCGACAGGACTAAAGGGACACGCCCATCAAGGTTTGTCTGTGTGCGAAGGTGGACGACGTGGACGTGTTTTGACTTTGCAGACGTTTGTGTGAAGGACGTGTGTCTTCTCTCGACAGCACAAATAAAAGTGGTCTCTGAATCTTCCTCCGTCCTCCGAGAGGACAGCAGTGCCAGCATCCAGCACAGCAGGTTACTAAGCAACAGGCCGGATGCCAGTGTCTGCCACTGCTGCGTGTGTGTGTGTGTGTGTGCAGGAAAGTCAGTTAACAATGATTTATTTTCAAAGTTACTTCCTTGAACCTCCCAGTCCTGACGACTGTTAGTGGTTTCTAATCTTTCTTTTCCTGGTTGGAAGGTTTAAAACTCCTGCTCTGACTGAATCTGATCTTTTTCCCGTCTCCACTCTGGCCCCTGATTGGACAGTTGGCAGAAAGGCGACGACAATATAGATGCTACGACCGTGACGATGAATCCACTGAGCTGAGATCTGTCAGCCGGACACTGAGAGCCCGTCAGGACCCCTGATGTTTGTTATTGTCTGCGTAGACGAGCCTGAAACATCTGTCAAAGCGTCTCCACACTCACAGCTGCAGAGACACGGATCAGTGACGCGCTGAATCAAAAACACAAGAGCGAGATCTCAGTGTTTCTCCACCACGGCCGAGTGCAGTCAATGGCTGTGACTCACCATCCTACTATCAAGAGCTAGTTCCACTGCTGCTGCTGCTGCTGCATGCAACAAGTCACAGAGTCAGGGAAATAAAAGAGCTGGCACCCTGCGGAGACAGAGGCTGAAAGACACCAGATCCTCTCTGACATGGTGTGGGACAGTGATGTTAAAGGCACCGGGCTCTAAGTGTGGCAGTCCTCCAAGGGCCGGCGCTGTTTACTCTAACTGGGTCACAATCAAGCTGCTTTCAGGCGGAGTGCACCGCGCTCTGGACGCGTCCCAGAACTTTTCCTGCCAACCTCCAAGAAAAATAAAATGTCCAGGTGAGGGAAGGAAGCGTATCCAAACGTGGAGAAGGAGAACACGTTTGAAACAGCACAAGCACATTCTGACTTGTTTCTGGAAACACGTAGAAGGTGCCGGGCCTGTTGGTCAGAGCGCTCTGATTATGACCTCATCACTTCGTCAAATCTGTGGACTAATTGCTGCAGAGGTGTCGAGCTCATCCTCGTTAATCAGCCAAGCGGCGTCTGTGCTCCTCTTTGTAATTAAAATCCTCCGCTCCATAACTTTTAAGGTTCGCCAACAGTCAGAGCGGCCTGCAGACGCTGACCTTTGACCTCAGCGCCAGAGCAGTTTTAATGTGACGCATTTATGCAACTTAGAGAGCAAAGCAGCGAATATTCATCCTCCTGCAGCAGCTTCTGGGAACGTCTCCAGGGAACTGTAGAGTCCTTAAATCACTGATTAAATGTGTGAGAGAGAGATGTGCGCGCTCTATAAACATTACTGAAACCGAAGCAATTCAAAATGACAAAATGTGATTTTGAAGCTGGCTCCGTCTATATTTTTACTTTATTTAATTTGTTGACAAGACTTTTGATCTGAATCAAGTTATAATTGTTCTGGGTCAACATCCACCGGCTTCATGGAGATACTTCAGAAATGTGTCTTTAAATTCAGAATGAACCTGAAACGCGACCGTCTAACATCGTCCAGTCTGTTTTTAACACGTTGATCCTTTTCTTTGATTTGAACTTGATTTCGTCTCTGCACCCTGACTCTACCTGCGCGTGCGTACCTTGAGGACGGTGTCCAGGTGAGCCGGGTCCAACACGCTCCCCTTTCGGCTGGTGACGATCACGCGCCCGTAGCGCCCGGGCGTCTGCAGGTCCGAGTAGAGCGCGTGCTTGGACCGGTTGACCGGGAACAGGCTGTCCACCAGGTTGCCCTCGATCTTGGCCAGGCTGTGCTTCGGGGCGAGCAGGTTCTCCACGTCCTCCTCCACGCGGTACCGGCTGAAGCTGGCGCCGAGCAGGATGGAGAGGAGCACGGGCGCCGAGGCGAAGAACACCGGGTGGCTCGCCACGAACCGGCCCAGCGCGTGGAAGGAGGTCCGCAGGCCTGCGTGCAACACCTGGCGCAGCATCCTAGCGCGCGGCCGCGGCTCGAGCCTCTCCCACCGACCGGAAAGCCCCGGAGCACTGGCGAGCATCAGGGGCCGCCGGACGCATCGGTGGGATCCGTGGCCCTCAGCCCGCGGGAGGAGCGGTGACGCCGGGTGGTGGCAGGAGGCGAGCGGCCGGGGAGAAGCCAGCCCTCCTCCGGTCGCCGGGGCTCATCCGCTGGAGGGACACAGAGGACACAAGTGCGTGAGAGGAGCCGGCGCGTCCGTGCGCAGCAGCCTCCACCCCGGCGGCGTGGCTCCGTGCGCGAGAGAAAAAGCAGCGCACCGTAATGAGGGTACCACCCCTCAGCCTCCCCGGCGTGCGTGGAGCCGCGCACTCGGACAGGTTGCTGTCACGTACCTGCAGAGGGGGGCCGGGGGAGCCGGGGGGGCCGACCCCGTGATGACGGAGATCATGTCACTCAGCTCCACCCTTCATCCCGCGGTGTCGCGGTCCGGCAGCCTGGGTGCAAGTGACGCGGCGTGCACGCGTGGGGGGTGCCGGTGGAGCAGATCAGCCCGGTGTTGGGCTTTCCTCTGCGGCAGAAGGCGTCCCTGTCCTCCGCCCTCTCCTCCTCTCCTCGTCGCTGTTGTCCTCTTCCTCCTCCTCCTCCTCCTCCTCCTCCTCCTCCGGGCTGCTCTGTCCCGGCAGCTCACTCACGTCACCGGTTACCGGCCTCAGACCGGGGACCGTCTCTCTCTCTCTCTCTCTGCCCGTGTCTGTCTCTGTCTCCCCCCCGAGACCCCTTCTCCTGCCCCGCCCCCCTCTCTCTCTCTCTCTCTCTCTCTCTCTCCCCTCTACTGCCACAATGCAGAGAAACAAACACATGAGACTGAGTGCGCGTGTGTGTGAGAGATAATATTTCTAACGATACAGATGAAAATATTCCACGTCATACTGTACACACAGAAACCACAGTACTAACACAGTACTAACATCTTGAAGCTTGAAGTATTTCTCCAGTAAAGGTGACAAAGCGTATTTTTAATTATTACTTACTTTAATTATTACATATTATTTTATTGTATTTGCAAAAATGACAGAAATCCAATTTATTGGGAACATTTTTTTTAAACCTGTTGGAAGTTTACTCCACAAACTTCATGAATTTGCTCAGTCACATATGGAGCGTGTGTGTGTGTGTGTGTGTGTGTGTGTGTGTGTGTCGTTGAAGATTCATGAAGCAACGCTTAGGTTTGATGTTGAGTAGCCAGTTGCTATGGCAACCAGACAAATTACTTCTTTTTTTGCAGCATAGGTTCCCATGGCAACGGTGATGCCACCCATCCCCCCCCTAAAATCACACACACACACACACACACACACACATACATACACACCCACATTACACCTCCACACACACCTGCTGACTCTCAAGCTGCTTACAGAGTGGATGTGTCAGAGACAAGACGCACACACACACACACACACAGAGGGAGTGGAGACAACACTGTGCTGCAGACACACACACACTCTTCCTGTCTGTGCTCGTACTGAAGCCCATGACATGAAGCAGACACAGTGTTCAGGGGCCACACGGGGCCACACCAGGGACGGTCACGTCAGGTGGGCTGGAATCAAAGCATCCAGTCATGTTGGCAGGACAACAGCGCTTAGAACGTTTAGAACGTGGCGTGGACGCATTCCTCATCGACCTCTGTTGCTGCGCTAATTGGTGAATCAGCAGAGAACACACATCCGTCTCCAGTAAGCAATTACCTCCCTAACTCGTTTAGTTAATAAAGGTGATGTAATCATGCCGTTCAGCCGCATCCACCTGTTGCTTGTGCTCCCTGTGGAGAGGTCGCGACCCTCTGAAGCATAAATAGATTTGGTCTGACCAAACTGTGAACCTTCCTCCAGCGTCCAAACACGGCAAAGTGAAATGATGCTGTACATCAACTCACTGTAGAGGAAAGACTCAGCATTAAAATAACGTGAGATCATGGCGAGATTAGGACGACGACGCATCCAAAGATGGACGACATCTACCTGCTCAAACTGGGAAAGAAAAGCACCAGGAAACAACATCTGTTTATACACGTTCTAATCCACTATTCAATTAGCCGTCAATTAGCCTGTAATCCCCATTAGCAGTCCAGCGTGAGACGAGCGTCTCCCCGGGGAGGACGGAAGAGCAGAATGGAAAATGAAAGACTGCAGAGATAGACGGGGGCTCAGGGCAGCTCCTGATAAGAAAAGTACTAATTAGTGTCGCTGAATGATTTATAGGAATCAGACGAGTGTGTGTGTGTGTGTGTGTGAGGGAGGTGGAGAAAATGAATGGGCTCCATTTTGGCCCGGCTATTTTCAGCTGCCACAGAAACAGAGGAGGGAAAATCCTCCAGGGTCCCAAACCT
The DNA here is from genome assembly GCA_016785235.1 of Pseudorhombus dupliciocellatus. NCBI lineage: Eukaryota > Metazoa > Chordata > Actinopteri > Pleuronectiformes > Paralichthyidae > Pseudorhombus > Pseudorhombus dupliciocellatus. The sequence goes on along the minus strand of JAFBJW010000476.1, from coordinate 124,310 downwards.
GCAGCCGACACATGTGCAAACTCCAACATGCACACGTGCACGTTTGTCCATGTGCACGACACCCTCCCTCCATTATTGAACAGGTATATATTTATATTGTGAACAGGCTCCTCCACCCCTCCCCTCCCCCAATCCATCAGTGTTTTGGTGGAGGCCATCTATTAATAAAGAGTCCATCCTTTCATTTTCTCCTGTATTATTTATTGACCCATCTATCTGTAGCTACATGTGTTTCCATCCCATCCGTCCTCTGAGGGACAAACTTCACCAGTTGTAGGAAATTAAAATCTTCCCAACTCTGAAAATCCCGATCGGCTGAGATTTGTAATTTTAGAAGCGGCTCTGCTCGGCGGCTCGACTTCTTCAAACCAAGTGAATCTGTAAAAATGTTGCAGCGGCTGAGTCAGTTCAAACGGAGGAAATCTTCCTGATCAGAGAGATTTCCACAGGATGCGGCGGCTGGAGGAGGAGACGGCGGAAATGCGATGTTTTATTTTTTATTTGAAAGCTAATATTCGGACGGCCTGATGATAATCAACCACAGTGCACGTTCTCCGTTGCCTTGGCATAACCCCAGAGAAACATGGGGTCAGGGGTCAGGGACCAGAGAGGGGGGGGGGGGACAAAATGACTGATCTCAGATTTACAGCAGCGTCTGTTCGAGGTTTGACTGACGAGTCTCACCGAACACGACGCCTTCAGGCTGGAAGGATTCCTCTTGAGTTTCAGCCAGCTCGCTCCCTGACGGAGGCCGTCTGTCAAACTCCATCCCATCATCTCTCAGCGCCACCATCTAGATCTCCACCTCCTTCATCCGCCCATCTTTATTTCCCTCTGTGCTTTTCCAGCGTCTCTGCGTTCTGCTTCCTCCCGGTGGTCGGCAGCATTCATAATTTCTAAATGTCATTTGGACATTAGCTCACGAGGCCTGCAGGCAGGAGGCCGTAAGTGATGGGGGGGGGGGCATAAAGTCTGAGATCTGATTATAGTCACAGCGCAGAAACAGGAGATGGATGCAGATAGAATAAGAAAGGAAAAAAAACGCCAAGCTCGCTCTGACTCCGCCTTCAGCTCAAAGCAGCGGAGAAGCCCGACGACCTCGGCAGCACCAGAGGAAAAGGTCAGGGTGTGAAACCTGAGCTCACTGGGCTCGTCTGTAACGAGGCCCGGAGGCACGTTAGCCTGCCCCTCGCTGGACGGAGGCCGCGCTGCAGGGCCGCTAGAGCATCGCAACACCTTTGAGCCTCTGACGAACAAGAGCTTGGTTTTGGACTACGTGCACGGATATTGATGCAGCCGTGCCGAGCAGGGGCTGATCCCAGTGACAAATCAGTGCTTTAATCACTGTAGCTGTCATTTTTACTCCGGCCACTAAAGGAGATTTATCTCCATCCGATGAGGTAACGCCACAAAGTCCGACACTAACTCACGTTTAACGGTGGCAGCGTCACACGGCACTGCGGCGGCGGCGGCGGCGGGGACAGGTCGTCATGGCGCCTCGGGTATCGAACCCATCTGCTGCAGGGAGGAGCGAGTTCCATTTTGTTTTAGACTAATCGACTCTTGCAAACACACTTCAGTGTCGTACAGTGCTTGTCTGGGATTAATGAAGTACTCTGTCTATAAATACTTTGCACTCCAAACTGTTAAAAACACACTGGAGTGCAACAAACGGCGGCTTCTCCATCTTTTACTTTCACCAGACACTTTTCTTTTTCCTTGGCTCTATATAATTTACACCTCGAGGAAAATCAATGATTCTGTATGTTTGTCTATTGATCAGCTATCCAACGCACACAGGACAGGTTGCCATGGTAACTGTTGACATGATTGATTGAGATGGCAGGTCAGGAGTTAAATCAACAAATGGTCATTCTCTGTGTGCCCCCCCCCCCCCCCCCATCCATCAGCCCCTCCACCACCTTCACACCTCAGCAAATCCCACAGGACACAGGTAGAAGGTGAAGGGACAGAACAAGAGTTTTATTAAGACCCTGACTGAAACCGTCCATCCCCATCACGTAAAGACAACAGATAATAAAATGTAGATAAACATTTAGAACCCATCCTGCTCATGGATTCATGGAGAATCAACAAAGGCAGCTTGGCACATAGATGAACCAATAACAATTAGACAATCAACAATATGCACATGCTGAACTCAGTATTTACTGCCCTTGGCAGGGTTCTATGTTAAATTGTGTGCACAACTTGTTTCTACAACATTAAAAAAAAGCTTCAGTACACGAGCAGGAGCAGGAGTCCCTTAAAGCGACGGTCACAAAACACACATCAACGAAACGAGACAGACATTTAAATACACACAACATCCTGGAAAGGGATTTTAAAAAAGATTAAGATAATAAATCCTGTTGGAATTTTCTGAGTAAACTATTGAATGTGGTAAAAATACCTCCAGTACTGCAAGGACTCAAAGACAAACACGCGGAGTTCATCTGTGAGTCAAACAAAGTCCAAAGTTATCCAAGGACGCATTCACACACACGAATATTTAAAGGAAAATATATATATATATGAAAGAGTTTTATATTTGCTCAGTTAGTTAGTTTGATGGGTGCTGGGTGTCCATCATCGAGGCCGTGGATAAATACTACACTGCTTCTCACAGTCGCTGTAACATCTAGAATAAATGCTCCTGTAAAAATATATCAAGTCATTGTTCCTTCACCCTGAAGCGGAACTTCTGTATTCCCGTGGGAAAGGCTCGGCCTCTCTGCTCACGCTCACAGCGCGTGTCCTGTACGTCTGTTGCTATAGAAACCAAAATCAACTACGACTGAGTCGTAATGTGCAGTAAATATACGAGAATACCTCACATCATGTAAACAACGCAGGTACCATCCAGCATCACAGGCCTCCGGCTCCAAGGTCGAAGGTCACCACACCCGACAGGACTCTGCTCCTCGGTTCATGACCGACGACTCGGGACAGCTGAACGCTTTCCGAAACTCTTCGTAGTTACTCATGGCCCCGATAACTCTGCGGGGGGGAGATGATGATGATGATGCGTGATCACAATCACGGTGTGTGCGTGTTCGAGCGCGTGCACACCTGTATTTTGGCGGACTGTGGGCTCCGCTCTGGATCTGATCCCTCGCTGCCTCCGGTCTGTACGAGTTACATCTGACCTGCACAGCACAGAGGCTCATGAGCACAGTGTGCTCCCTCGCTCGACCAGCAGGGGGAGCACGAGCAGCGACACCCACCGCTCCTCAGGAGCGTTTCATTGATGGAAACACTGAATGAATTAAGGCGAGAATTCTTACATGAGCGTAGCTGAGGAAGAACAGCTGGTTGTTGTTCAGTCCCACCCCAGGGAGGAGGGGCTCCTCCACTCCGCCCCTGCTCTCCTCCACCCACCTCCTGTACGCCTGCAGACGGACAACAACAGCTCCCTCAGCGAGCGCGTCCCAGCGGCTCAGAAAGGAAACAAGAGAACGAACGCTACCCTGAAGGCTTCTCTTATTCCTCCGTTGTCGGCGATGTTTTCCGCCAAAGTCCTCTTCCCTCGCACCTGCGGAGCAGAACCATCCAGGAGCTAAGAGCGCAGGTCACGTGATGGGTTGGTGAATAACGCAGGTCTCTGTCTCACGTTCAGGGCGGCCTCCTCCCAGTAGTAGTCGTTATACTGGTTGATCATGCACTCCGTCTTGTTATTGAAGGCCGCTATTGACGCGTTGCTCCACCACTGGTCCAGGTTTCCGTTTTTGTCGTATTTCCGTCCTGTGCAGAGAAGAGCGGCACACGTTAAATCAGCAGAATGCGGCGATGGCGGGATTATGAATCCAGTTTTTACCGTTATTGTCGAAGCCGTGTGTCAGCTCGTGTCCCACGATCACCCCGATGGCCCCGTAGCTTAAAGACCTGGGAACACAATTCAGCCATGAAGGAGGCCTCGGTTCTTCTCTGTGGCTCGTCATTCATTCAGAGCTCCTCTCCGCGCAGAGCGTGTCAAATGTCTTTAATCTCACCTCGGATACTCTCTCCCCCAGAAGAAGGGCTTCTGAAGCTCTCCGGCAGGAAATCCTAAACGAGAGGACGAGAACAGTTTCTTCAGCTTCCTGGATTAAGGTGAAGTGGAGGCTTCTTCTTCCTGGGCAGCATTTAAGGAAGCGAAGGGCTGGTGAGTGGTGCTGTGTCTTACGGATTTGATTGGTGGAAGAACTGTAGAAGGCGTTCACGGTCGTTGGGTTTGTGAACCACCTGGAACAAAGGAGCAGAGGTTTTATTATGAGTGAGAACGGAGGGAGAACAGATGAGATGAGCTCACTCGGTGCGAGGGACGCTCTTCCGGAGCCAGGCGATGTCAGACTGGGCGATGAACTTGAGCATCTGCATCACGTTGCCATAGTAATCCAACTCACTGAAGCGAAGCTAAAACACAAACACAACCACTAGAGGATAAACTCTGAAAGGTAGCAGCCAGTCCAAGTCAGATCAGTTTGATGGGAATCCAGCAAACCTCCTTCAGGTCCTCGTTCAGGTACGTGTCGTTCAGGATGAACTCGGGGTAGCCGACCTTCGCCAGGACGGCGTGAGCCTGCAGACACAGCAGCAGCGGTATTATCATTATTATTATTATTATGTAACTCACATTGGTTTCATCTGGAATTAAATTCCTTTGACTGATCAATATAAATCCAGATATGTCACTGGTGGAAAAGCAAAGCAGCGCTGCCCCCCAGTGGCCACAGTGAGTTACAGCTTCACTGGACGAGTCAAGTTCTCTATCTGTTGCAAAGCATTGTGGGAATAGACTGATATTCGTGCCTTTTCCACGGCTCGGTTCTTCGTCGGCTGATCCATCCACTCGTTCTCTTTCTGCAGCATGTCGATGAACGCCCAGCGGACGCCGGCGATCAGCTCCTCCATCTGACACACACACACACACACACACACACACACACACACACACACACACACAG